>JAAOAR010000086.1:0-115052 GCA_013395995.1 Fusarium pseudoanthophilum | reverse complement strand
GTCGTGTTCATTGAGGGATGTTTGGCATGCTATTGACATATTGAACAGGTCATTGCACACGCGCGGAGCCGTAGAGATGCCATTTTCAAAGGGATTATATGACGGTCGGGTCAAAGTTAACGGGAGGGCGGGCAGAGAACGGTTTGTAAAGGGCGCCGCAACGCCGAACATCGGGGTATAGAGGAGGCAAATGATGATGCTTATGAGAAACATAATGACTGTAGTAATTAATAACGCAGTATTCAATAGTCGTCTTTTCTCTCCTCTCTCGAGTTCCCTGGGATGCAAGATCTAAAGTTGCTTGGGTTGGTAACGAGTTCTTAATGCCTGCCACTTGAGCAATGACTCTTTCCTACACTCGAGTTGCTCTGGCTTACACATAAACAAAGTTAATGCTCCTGAAGTTTTGGATTGTATTTTTTTATGAATTAAATGCCAAGATATAGTTGCGAGACCTTATTTTTTTCTCTCTTCTTCTAGTTGCCTTCTATCTAATACTTAATCTTTTGCTGGGATAGTAGGAAATCTTTGTCACTTCTGCGTGTTCACACACAGTCATACGTACAGTATGGAAACAGTTTGCAGGCCGCGCAATACTTTACCACTATCCTAGTATATTCCCACTTGCCTTTAAGTAGCCTTTTCATCCACTTACTGATACCTATCTTTAAGCGTCTGGATACAGCATTACTTAACGCAACTAACCTATCGGCTGATTTAAACTCTCAACTACAAGTCTTTTAAACTCACACATTTAGCTCACAAATAGCAGAGTAAGAATAAAATTTGAACACGTGTATCACATTTGTGAAAACCTTATTGACTAGCTATCACTTGCTCCTGGAATCGTTGATTGTTATGATCTCATACGTCTGACATGACCGTTACCAGATATGGTTGCAAGGCTTATCTTGGGTAATTGTATTGGGTAGCTGGTATAATGTCTGAACTGGCTTTGATAAGAGTGTTATTTTGAGTTGACAGGCCCCACAGCTGATCGCTCGCATCACGCGCCCCTCACGTGCTCCTCGAATTATTATGACACGGCAACATTTAGTCAAGCTGGCCTGTTCTGACACTTTCATGTGGCTTCTCCACCGCGCACCAGGCTTCTCATTCTCCTCTGGTTCTTCCATCCCCATCCCGACAGACGCTCGGAACAAAGCCACCATGGTTCGAACCTTCTGGCAGCTCGCTCTCTTCTTGGCGATCGGGGTTATCAGTAACTTTGCTGCCGTGCTGTTGGTATCCTTTGTGCGTGGCCCGAGATCAAACAGCGACCTTGAGGCTCCTGACGTAGCGTTTACTTTGACTCCCGAGCTTGGGTAAGTCCATCGGCCCCTCAGCAGCCGTCCTCCAACGACCGACTAAGTAGCAATTTATCGACAGGAAAGCTGCGCTCTTCATCGGATATGGCTCAACTGCGGCTTTCGCAAGAGTCGAAGGTACACCAGCATACAAAGACTTCATGCTACGACAGAACCCTTCGTTTGCAACATCGGACCGGTCGGACGATCTACAAACCCCAGTTTCCCAGGTACGGGGCCTCAATCAAAGACTCTCGAGACAAAAGAACAGTACCGAGGAAATCGACAAAGCGGCAGTGGAGACGGTACTGAGAGATTTGAAGGCAGCAGTTGAGACATATCTGGGGCCTCTGCGCTACTCTGTATCTTCTGTCAAGGTAGCTTTCCCAGGGCATGAAAACAACAAAGACTACCGCGCTCATATTATTGCCGGAGCAGTCCGACAAATTGGGCTTGTAGCAGTCTGGGCTGGACCACCAAGATATCCTAGACTTGCTCTTTTGAGGAAGTGGTTGGAAGAAGCTGATCCCGGTAAACCTGAAGGCCTCGTTCTTGTCATTGATAACAGTAAATACGGCTTTTACATCGCTTTAGCCTACAATGACGACGGCGTGATGGATATTATCCGCCACAAGTATCATGATTATACTGGGGATGAGAACCCTTCTGAAAAGGCGTCATTGTTCCAACAGGCCCTCGAGGAGATTAACAAATCGCCGTTTGACTACATCTCATACGGCAAGAAAGTGCCACAGACCATCGAGGACCTTGTAATATTTGGTGATGATGTCTGGCATCCCGACTTTCGAAACGCTCTTGATGCAACTCTAGATTCGTGGCTCATCCGTGGTGCAAACAAACGCCAGCCAATCTATGCTGTTGCTGTAGAGTTTGTTAAAAGAGTCTTTAATCGCCTAAAAGACATCTCCGTTTGGGTGTTGCTGGACTAGAGGGAAGAGTCGCCCAAAGGATTATGGGTCCCGAATACATGTATGCCTTACTTGAGAGATAAAGGCACTACCCGAAAACGTGGAAGTTACACATAATTAATAATCTGGGCCTGATATAGTCATTATCTGACAGAAATAGTGGCCTCGTTTTGGAGTAATCGATGATCTCATATACCGGTAATAGTCGCGTTATCATGTCAACCTTAAGACCAAGAAGAGCAAGTCATCACGCGACATAACCCTACAACTAGTAGCTGACTTAAAAATGCGCGATCCCCAGCCTTGAGGTATAAGGCTGTTGTCGCCTGAGAGTATTTCATTTCATGTACGATAGCGGCGGAAGAACAGTTGATTGCAAAATATTATTTCTTCAACATTATCAACATGTCTGTGTACCAGCTGCTACTGCTTGACAGAATTCTAATCAACCCATCCACTCCCAGCCTCATTTAACCTCAAAATCAACTGGATCGATAGGACTCAATTGAATCGGCGGCCCACTCGGATCTTCACAGCCTTCCCTTGAAGAAAACTGGCCAGGAGGCGACATTACATCTTCCTTCCTCCCATAGCGCCACCACTCAGCCTCCTCATTATCACGCACTTTAAGCTGGTATCTGTGGCCGGGCTTAAAGACTCGGTCACCTTCGAGGCCAGCAGATCTCAGGAACCGATGTTTGATGATGACAGGCTTTTCTGGCTCCAATGTGATGAAGTACTGGTCATCATGGCCACCGAGTTCATAACTAAACTGTGGTCTTTTGGGGCCTTTTGTGGACTCGAGCTGGAGCGGCAAACCGGTCGTGAGATCCGTACAGATGAAGTTTTTACGGCGCTGGGCAAGTTTGAGGTTGAAGATGGTATGCCATGTGAAGATGGTGATAGGCTCAGAAGCGTGTAAGGTCGCGGTGATAGAGATAGTGGCACTGGGAGGTGATACAGAGCCCCTGGTGAATGTCGGAGGATCAATGGATACGCTCACCGAGATTGTCGGGGGGCTGGGCGTATCATCAGACATTGTATAGAAGGTCTAAATTAACTAGTTGAAAAGGGCATTGAACTTGGTAAGAACAGATGGATCTCACTGCCGAGGTTTTCTTTAGTTTTCTAGTAACGATATGGTGACTCATATGTCCTAAGTTGTACGGAGTCTGAGGTTGCTATGACATCATGGGTGACTCCAACCAACAACCCGAGTTGGCGATCAGGGTCGGACCAAGCTAAGAGACCCCTCATTGTGAGAATGGAAGGGCACATTAAGAGATATAGTTGGTGCCATTACTATGATTTTAGAAATATCTAACCCCAGTCGTGCAAATACTAAAGCTAGTGTTGCCAGCTCAGCACTGAGAATGGAAGGGCACACTAACATATATAGTTGGTGCCTTTACTATGATTTTAGAAATATCTAACCCCAGTCGTGCAAATACTAAAGCTAGTGTTGCCAGCTCAGCACTGTGACCCCATGAGTAAAGCTGGCGCGTGGCTACGATGATTGCTAGCCTACCATACATCTTCCTATAGTATTGTTAGTTAGTTCTGGAGATCAATGAAAGGCTCCACGTTACACGAACCTGGTATCGATGTGAATGCCGCATGTCGGACAATATTCCCTGCGCATCATCCAAAGACACGCTGGTCTCAGAAGAAAGGACCTTGCAAAGCGTCTCTGTAACTCCCCGACCCATGCCCACGTCGCCGCAAACATACACGTGCCCACCGCTATGGACCAGAGAAGCTATGTCCTTCGATTGTTGGATAATCAGATCTTGAACGTATACCTTGTTCTTCTGCTCTCGTGAGAATGCTGTGTACATAGTGAACTTGGAGCCCAGCTCAGCGGAATAGACCTTCGATCGCAGACAGATTAGTGATGAAACTATTTACCAAAGATGAACGGGAGCTTACCTTCCACTCTTCCTCGTACAAGAAGTCTTCAGTCCTCTTACGGCAACCATACAATAGCGTCATGGGTGCAAAGTCTTTGCCTTGTCGATGCATCGCGACTCGTTCTCTGATAAATCCTCGGAAGGGAGCAACGCCGGTGCCGGGACCAATCATAAGGATGGGTATCGAGGGATCGGCTGGCAATCGGAATGAAGAAGTTCGGACAAAGGCCGAGAGAGAGGGCTCGGGGTGAGGTCGTTTTGAAGGCAGCGTGTAGGATACCGGCTGCACTCGGCTCTTAGACATAACTTCATTTTCGGTGGAAGCAACGTCCAAGATGAAGTTCGTCGCAACGCCTGAGAAATGGCGATTTGTCTTTTGAATCGAAAACGACTCGATCGCCACAGTGATAGAGACTTTGTTTGCATCAAGGGCAGATGAAGAAGATATGGAGTAGTATCGGGGTTGCAGCTTCGGCATGGCCTCGATAATGATTGCAAAAGGGACATTGACGGCCTCACCAGCAAACAGAGCCTCCATCATGGAAGCAATGTTGTAAAAGCTACCATCTGTAAGAGCCAAGAATGCCTCCTTATCCTTGCCGAGTTGGCGAAGCTTAGTCTTCTGCTTGGCATCCGAAACGGAGTTTGCTAAGGTGGATACAACTTCACGCGAGACTGGCCCGCAGATGTCGATGTAGAAGCGAGCTGCGGACTCGTAGCTACAAGGCGAAGGGAATGGTGGGCTCAGGTCATCGGAGAGCGACCTTACCCGAATGGTCTCGTGTCGCTGGTCCCACAGCCCGAATACCCTCAAGAAGCGCTCTACTTCGACGTCGGAATTGATGGGGGAAACAGAGAGATGGTCGCCGGTGTGATAGTCCAGCTTTTTGCCTTTGAGGTCCAGTTCCACATGTATGTAGGACCTTCCACCAGCATCTGAAAGCAGTCTTGCCTCCAAGATAGGTGCAAAACAGTGGCTTGTAAGAGCTTGTGCCTGCTGTGCGAGGGTCCTGTCCGTGTAGTCCGCCTGGAAGATTGGGCCATGGTGGTTTGGTATCTCAACCACCTCGAAAGCAGGCTCTCGATCACTAGCCTCTTGCTCGACCAGACCAAAGGCTTCCATGACTTGAGGCCACATGTTATCTTTCCACTCGATAAAGTCTTCGGCGTTTGTTCCCTTGCCGTCATCCGCTTCGCCAACAGGACCGAGGCGTCTGGCACCGCAGAGCTGTAGTTTCTCATCGACTTTGCGTATGACAGCGTTGAAGTGAGCATAGCTACTGTTTCCCAACCCAAACGCTGCGTATGACAAATTCTGAAGGCCATGTTCTCGAAGTCTGTCAAACGGCCCATCATCGTCCTCATTACTCAAGAAGTTGTAAAATTGTTCCGCGTTATCTGTAGGCTCCCCGTCGCCGTATGAGGCGAGGATAAGGAACACGATAGTGTCCTCAGGCAGCTTGTGTAAGTTCTGGTAAGTGTAGTCGTCGATCTCGGCGACTGTTGAGCGTAGGGAAAATCGGGTATGGGCTTCGCGAGCAAGCTTCTCGGCGAACTCCTGTGCGTTTCCGCTTTGAGACCCAAACAGGACCACGCAATTCTTATCCTCCTCTTCTAGCCTCTTCACAATGCATTTGTCGCTTGCGACATCAGATTCGTCGTCGCTATCTGCCCCGAGTGATTTCGTCTTTGTTGAGGATTGAAAGAGCAGGTATTGCAGGGGGCCATGGCCGAAATAAGCGATTAGTGAGACGAGTACCGCTGTCAACATCGTCGTCATCGCATCGAAGGTAGGCACATCGCTAGGAGTCTGTTATAATCTGTTAGTTCTGCAATACGTAGAATCATATTGTTATGGGCCGGTTACGTCAACTGTTTCTGCTTCCATTCTGAAGAGGTGTTTGGCCAGGCTTGATCAGTGACGTGACAACTTCGATCTACAGAAGAGATGGTTGACAAGGTACCTTTCATACGCAACTATAAGTTTCAGCATGCCAAATACTCGACAAAAGCCAAGTTACACTAGTTTCCATTGGCACAAGAAGCTTTGACCGGAACAATATGCAAGTGCCATTAGCTTGTGACGGTCCAAGTTCGCCGACACGTCGATTTCGGACCAACTTCGCTTGATACCATTAGTCGAATTGCCGAGGGTGTGTATGGCTGTTTCTGATGGCGTGGGGTAGTGGCTAGAACGGCCCAATCTTCTTTTCCAGATTTAGGCAAATTTAGAAGACATACCCCAATCAACTTGAGATGCAATATGATAGTATTAAGAGTAGGCTTATGGTGACAAGACAGATAGCATGGTTTAACTCGTACTTCTATGGACTTCGTACCTGAATCGATGGGTCAAAGATACCTTACACTTCAGTCGGTGGGTTCTATGTCAGTGGTTGTAAAATGTCTATTTGACGTTACCTTTCGTGTAACATCTTGGCTCTTCATCATGCAGTATCCTTAGCAACCTCCTTTCAGTAAATATTATCTACGCCTCATAGAGTTCTTGTGTAAAAGAAACAGTGACTCCATAATCTATGTTTTAACTTCAACGCCTTGACGAAATTCATGGGAAGACGGTTAAATAAAATAATCTTGTAGATATAGCTAATCGATACTATGAAATGTCCTATGCGTCATCAACCTCTGTAGACATCCCATCAGTCCCATTTAGCCACCTCATCAAGGCTCTGTTCCGCTTCTCGGAGGATAGTATCGATATGTGCTTGACTGCGAGGTTTAAACACAACTTTGAACGGCTTAGGCCCATGCGCAATTCCCTCCTTGAAAGCCTCAGGGTCGGGTACAATCTTCTGCCCCGTTGCAGGATCAACGGCAAGCTCTATATCAAATGCCCAGAGGATCTTGGCAATGGCTCGCCACTGTGTTCGCTCTGCAAGATGCATACCAGGACAGATTCGACGGCCTGCGCCATAGCCGTAGTGGTCTCGGTTGTTGAAGTCGGGGCTACCTGCATAGTCACTTGCCAGTCGTGGGTGGTTGACGTAGCGACTTGGGTCGAAGGTATCCGGGTTCTTGTACTTCATTTGCTCTGATCGATGGATTGCGTAGGATGGAATTATCACGGTAGCGTCTTTCGGGATAAGCATTCCGTTGTACCAATCATCTTTGGCTACGCGATGAGGTACTCCAAGAGGTAGGCTAAGGAGTGGGTATCAGTACCGTTGAGAGTAGACGGTTCATGCGAGATCATCACTTACACTGGATGCCACCTTAAACCTTCTTTAACAATGCAGTTGATGTAGGGCAACTCCTTGAAGTCCTTCCACTCGGGCATTCTAAGCGAAAAGTCAGTAAACAGTCCTTCGTTATAATAAAGCGGCCAATGATACTTACCTACTCGTCCCACAAACAGCGTCAAGCTCTTTCTGGGCTCGGCGTTGATGCTCGGGATGTCTTGACAAGCAGTGGATCATGGTAAGAATAGAGGATGATGTAGTATCTGCCCCTCCCTCAACCAAAACTCCAAGGAAGTGATTGATTTGTTGGTCGGACATCTTGTCAGTCAGCTTGCTATCCTCGAGCATCTTATCAGCAATGCAGTTGCGGGATCCAACGCGATCCCTTCTGGCATCGGACAATGCTCTGGCCTTCTTCCATGTCTCGTCCATCGCATGATACGATCGCTCAGCGCGGGTCCTCCACGGGCTCATGAAGTCGGGGAGATACTTGAGGAATGGAAAATCGTCGACAGGTGGGTTAGCGCCGGGCTCGAGAGCTTCACTGTACTGTAAAATCAGCAGAGTTAGCGTCATCCGCATCTTGAGAGAGAATGTGAAGACGCACTGATTCCATCGCGTCGTAGACGCACTAATCGAGGTCAGCATTGATTATAAAGATGGGAATCGGAATCTGACATACACGGCCAAAGAAAGAATTATAAGTAGCACCTCGCTGCCCCCAGACCATTATGCAGGCAACCGAACAGGTAGTGCGCATGACATGATGGTAGAAGTCTTTAGGGGTGGTGAGAATATCGCGAAGAAGAATAGTGATTCTGCGAGATTAGAATATCGTTCTGTCAAGAATCGGACCAGACTTACTCTGCATCTTGAATGTGTCCAACTTTCTCATCCAGGATACGAGGCTGGAATAATTTAGTAACCCTTCACTATCACCTTCCATAGCTGCGTGATCTTGAACGTACCGAGAGATTATGCGAAGCGACCTTTCTTTGCTCGCGATATAACGGAGTGTTGTTCATAAACGCGAAGCTATCGCCATGAGTGACAATATCGGCGACATGATTCGGTGGGCGCTCAGAGTAAATGACTCCCTTCTTATCGACGAGATCATGAACTGCCTTGCGATCAAACAGGACGATCATAGTACTCGAAGCTATCTTGAGAGAAAAGATGCCCCCATATTGCTCGCCCCATTGCAGGAACCTAGGTCGCCAAAATTAGAATGTTGATCTTGTGGAGAGTTCGCTGGAGTCGACGGCGACGTACTTGGCATGAAGTCCCGTGATGGGAATCTGGTGGATATTTCCGAGAATCGGGAGAGTCGATGGCCCGGGAGGAAGGTTCTTGGCCCGTCGACCCATCAGCATCAGTTTGCTGAAGACATAGATACCTGTTATCCAAGCTAAAGCCTGGAAGAACTGGCGCTGGCCTTGTGGAGTGGCGAGGCCTGATGTCAGGTCCTGAAAGTTCAGATTGGGAATTGGGAGCCCGGATTCCATGTTTTCGTTGCGCAAAGATACGATGTAGTGGTAAAAGAAAGTGCGGATGAGATAGAGGAAGATGAATAGGTAATAATACTTTACTCGCAATGTAAGTAACGATCCAGATCCCCAGCGCTTGGCAATCTGGGGTTGGAAGTGCGGGCCAACTCGGTGGACGGACTAATTTCGGGGGCGGGTCAGGCAAGCATTTGGCCGTACGGCATTGACGAATGAAGACTCTGGTATTAGATCTACAGTCAAAGCGTCTACACTACCGTAATCAGGTATTTTGAATAATCCCTTGTCCCAAGAGCTGATGCATTATGGCCCAAAACTGAGCGGCTTAAGGAAATAAACTGAAGACCCTGAATATTGATCACAATGAGTGACTTGGACCACGTGAACTAGTTTTACGAGGCCAGAGATCCATATATGAAATTGAGCTATACTTGCTATCATAACCGCTAATTCCTTACAACGATCAAATAAGGATATAGTTTACAATAGATTGATGAGACATCAAACGAGCTATAGCAACACAACACGGCGATATCCAATGTGCCACGTAGAACATATCAAGATCAACACATAAGAAGACTTCGAATAACTTTTTCTCTTTGTCAGGAATATAGAACTAAAGTATTCCAGCTAGCCTTCTGCTGTCCCAATCCCATAATATTTACCCTTCTTAGAAGTTCTTCCGTGGCACAACGAACAGAAGGTTCCCGCTCAGGACAGAAATGTTGGTGGGACATCTGGACCTATTACGTATTTAACTTAGTTCCATATTCCAGAGGCGCACAAGGCAACTTACCCCAAACATGCAGATTATCAGGTGATGCCTTCTGTCGGTTTGTCGGGTATGTATCATCAACCAGATCACCATCAACGTAATGCTCCATAATGAAGCCCGACGTATCAAACCTTATGGAGTCAGAAAATGTGCGCAATAAAGGTGACAAGCGAGCTCACCAGTAGTCAAAGATCTGGCTTCCCATGACATGACGCCCTACTCCCCAGCAGTTCTCATATCCCTTCTCACGAAGCCAATGATGACCTAGAAGCTGGGTATCGAAATCATGCGTCTCGTATGATGAATGATGAACATGACTCTTTGGCCCCTCGAAGAAGAAGAAGCAGTGATGGTCTACCAGCTCTTTTCCGCGATCGAGATGCAGGAAAGTTGTGATGTCCTGACCACTATCGTTGTAGACAAGCTGTATTGATGGTTAGTAGGAGAGACATCTGAAATGTAGGCTACTTACATCGCTTGGCTTGAAGTTGAATCTAGAAGTATAGAACTCGAAAGCCTTTTCAAAGTTGGTTACGACCATGCCAAAGTGGCCCATTTTGTGGACAGGCGCAGGACCCTTCTCGAATCGCTGAAACTCATTTCCTGCGCGATTCTTGGTTGTTGGCTACGATTAGATTTCAGTATGGTCTATCCATTTCAGCCATCACGGGGAAAAGCACTCACAAAATTGAGCACTCTCTCCGGTAGAGATTTGGGAAGTGGATCTACTTCCTTCTGTCCGTAGACAAGGTGAAAGGGAAACTTGTCCACGGGATCGTAGAACGTAACTCTATAACCACCCCCAGGCTCACTGTCCATCTTGGTGACTGGTGTAGCATTGGGTAGTGTATCAGCTGCATAAGTGAGGTCATCGAAGCTTTCAACTACGAACGCCGCCCCGCCGAAGGAATCTTCAGCACCTTCGACAGCGCAGTAAACGAAAGGCTCAGTGCCAGTTCCGCGGTAATAGGTTTTGCTGCCATGGTTGGCCGTCTCTTCAAAGCCAAAATCTTTGAGAAACTGGTGAGCTTTCGCTATATCCCGATGTGAGTAGTACACGTGGGCGAGACGCACAAGCCGGATGCGCCTGGTCGGTGAGGAGGTCATGGTGAAGAATGAGAAGTCTCAAAAAGGCAAAAAGACAATAGGCACTAAGAAGCGATGGATTGAGAAGAATGGGCGGCTCATAGAGCCTCATCCATTACTTGGAAAGCTTATCATAATATGCGACCGTGTCAGAATGTGTCTCTGGGCGACGTGGAGACGGGACCTTTCCAAGAAAGGATCCATGTGTAATGTAGAGCGAAAATAGACCGAATGGAACTAGCATACTTAGCTCTATCGGGCACTATATTAGATCTCCATCTTTTAGGGAGATTTGTTCCAGGGCCATGCGCTCGCACTATCTTCGGGAACAAAGCCTTGGTACAGCTAATAGGATGCAGCCGAGCCGAAACTTGGGAGAGATATGATGCAAGCTGTGAAGAAAGTTGTAGGTCTCTGTGAGAATGAAATAGCTTGGTGCTTTAAGTTGTTATCGCAGTACTGTGCCGTTATTCATATTAACAAATGTTGTCAAGACTCATCCAGAAGCGGTTTGTATCTACAAAGTCAGGCACGCTTTCCGCATTACAACGCATTAATCCATTCCGAATTATACACTCTAGTCTTTCAATGGCACCTCACAGCTTACCTCCCAGTTCGAGTCCACCGTTGACGCCCTTCAATGGCAACCATCGTCAAGAGCACCATACATTCACCACGCCAGATGACGGCATCTTCCAGACCCAGTATCTTATTGTAGGATGCGGACCAGCAGGGGCCAGTCTTGCTTGCTTTCTCTCATCTCACGGTAAAAAGTCCGAAGATCATGACATAGCGTTTCTAATAGGATATAGGGCTCTCCGGGATGATGGTTGGTGCAGCGCCAGGTACAGCCAACACGCCTCGGGCTCATATCACCAACATGGCTGCCTTGGGTAGGTCTAGTCTGATTATCTACTTACCAAGCAATGCTTACTGAGGGATGCAGAGTGTCTACGCGACATTGGACTCGATCGAGACGTCGAGCAGGTTTCTTCCAAGGGTCACTGCATGGTGCACACTAGGTGGTGCCACAGCATGGCTGGGGAGGAGTATGCTCGTCTTTATTCTTGGGGAAACGATCCCAGACGCAAGGTAAGACGGCACTGAAAATCTGCCACCATGACTGGTCACTGATAGCCAGCTGTTAGGGTGATTACGAAATGGCAAGCCCATGCCAGCCAGCTGATATCCCTCAAACCCTCCTTGAGCCAATCCTCATCCGTCACGCCACGCACAACAAATTCCAAGTCAGATTCGATACAGTTCTCACATCGTTCACCAAAGACGAAAAGACCGGACGTATAATAGCAACTCTGAAAGACAAGTTCTCCAACCTCGAATACAAGATCAACACGAAATACCTCTTCGGAGCAGACGGCGCGCAGAGCCAGGTAGTCAAGCAGCTTGACCTGCCTCTACAGCGGAAGCCAGGGCAAGGCCTCGCGATCAATGTTCTTGTCAAAGCAGATCTGTCGCATTTGGTGAAGCATCGCAAGGGGAATCTTCACTGGGTTATGCAGCCTGATAAAGAACATCCCGAGTTTGGTTGGATGGGTATTGTCAGGATGGTAAAGCCATGGGATGAGTGGATGTTCATTTTGTTTCCGAACCGGGACTGTGATCCTAACATACAAGCGACGAACGAAGAGTACCTGGAGAGGGTACGAGATTTTATCGGAGATGATACACCAGCTGAGATTCTGAATGTCTCCAAGTGGTTCATCAATGAGATTGTTGCAGAGAGGTACTCTGACGGTAGCAACATGTAAGCTGATCTCCCCCATTCCGGAATCAAACTCTTACTGATACTTCCCGCAGCCACTGTTTGGGCGATGCGGTCCATAGACACCCGCCCATGAACGGTCTCGGATCCAACACATGCATACAGGACGCCTTCAACCTCGCATGGAAGATCGCATACGTCGAGAAAGGTATCGCATCACCTGCGCTTCTGGATACATACAACACTGAGCGCCAGCCGGTCGGCAAGTCCATTATCACACGCGCCAACGATGCATTTCGCGATCACTTCCACGTATGGGACGCCATGGGAGCGCTACCCGAAAAGGTGGAAGATCGTCGAAAGATCGTTGACGAGCTCGCGTCAGCGTCGCTACAAGGTGAAGAGCGTCGAAGGCGTTTCCGGGATGTCATCACCCAGACTTCACATGAGTTCCACGGACTTGGGATCGAGATGGGACAACGCTACAGTGGCCCTGGTATATATGACGCTGATGAGCCGGCGCCGTACTCCCCTTCAGGCAAGGCAGCTGATGACCCTATCTTGCACTATGACGCGAGTACATATCCTGGTTGTAGACTACCCCACGTCTGGCTGAATACATCCGTGCCCTCGGAGCCTGTGTCGACTATTGATCTTGCAGGCCACGGCAAGTTTGTCCTCTTTACGGGCATCGGAGGTGAAGGTTGGCAGAAAGCAGCAATGGAAGTCAGTGAGAAGTTAGGTGTTCCTCTAGATGTCCATGTTATTGGCTACCGTCAGCAGTGGGAGGACTTTTACTTCGATTGGCAGCGGGTGCGTGGCGTTGAGGACTCTGGGGCTGTTCTTGTTCGTCCTGATCGGTTTGTGGCCTGGAGATACCCGCGTGTTCTACCTGATGCGGAAGGGTGCTCCGAAAAGTTGGTCTCCGTGATGAAGTCGGTCCTTGGCTTCAAGGACTAGTTGTCGTGGTCGCACATGGAGCTAGATTGCGTTAGTCCTTGTATATACCATTCATATCTGTATTGTGTTACGTCTCTCGGCATCTACTATCATGCTGCCTGCTTAGCCAGACCCTTACATGTTTACTGGTGACCAAGTTCTGTAATTAGCTATTAGTGTCGCTTCTAACATACGGATGTCGCGGTGTACGCGGCCTGCTTGGCGGTAGCCCTAGTAATGAATGTCTTGTTCTGGTTTATGTCTCGGCACTACAACGTCTTCTCAACTCAAGTGCAATATCGTCAGCAGTAGCGTGCTCTAATTCCTCATACAAAGTAGCTGCTATTCATGTAACTCTGAATGTTCATCATGGTCGGATACTAAGTGCTATCAATACGTCGAGAATCCAGATAATAAATCACGAATATCGCTCGGAAGCTCCATATCCTTCCACACATCCATCATTGTACTATCCCCCATGTCATGCATCTCGGCCCCTGGTTGTGGGGGCATGAGCATAAAGTCCATCATGGGCATACTTGTCATAGAATCGTCCGCATCAGTACAAAATGTAGTGTTCAGGGAATCCATAGACTGAGTCATGCCCATGGCCTTTGGAGACATGTCAGTCCCTTGTATCGTACTGCGCGTGAGCTGCTCCCCATGGTCGCTTTCTGGGGGAGTTTTCGGTAGGGCATCTGAGGCCTGCACGCCTTTATTGCCAAGATTGTCAACATTGCTGGGTGCAGGGGGCTTTTGTATTTCTGCTGAGGCCATGTTAGTCATGTTAAGTCTAAGAAAATATTGGGATAGGCTACTGACGATGAGCTTGTGCTTGATGGGCGACGTTCTGGCCATTGGAGGGCTGGCAGGCGATTTTGCGTCCATTAGCCGTGTCCAAGGTCGGTGGTATCCATCTCTGCGCGGAATTGCTAACCCCAGACCATGCAGGCTGTGTCGTTGTGCCTGCGAAGCTCCTCGCAGGCTTGCCATTAAAGTCTTCCAGCTGCGCTTCAATAGTCTCGAGATTCTGCTGCATCGCAGTCTGTATTCCCCAAAAGCTGACGCATTGCTTGTACGTAAGGTACAGAACATCAAAGCGAGCCTTGATAAGCGAGTTGTAAGTCGAGGGGCCTCCGAACTGCTTTCGAACCATTTGAACGGCAGCCGCCAGCCAGATCGTGCTGGGCAAAAACGGATTGATGTGACGAATGTGATCCTCGCAGCTCCTGTTGACTATCGAGAGGACGTTATCTGCTGACTCGAAATACTCTCTGAGTGCAGGGTTCTCCTGTTCCTGGAAAGAGGTGAAGCCCAGCTTGCATGGTGCACTCATCGCTGGTGGCTGTGCAGGTTTCGTTTGACTACCGAAAACATCATATCGATGGATCATGAGTCGCGCCAACTGCGTCATGACATAGATATTGTAAATGGAGCAGTGCAGTTGTCTAGATGACTCAACCTGGCCCGGCAAGCGAGGGCTGAACGAAAGATGTTGCTGTCGGTAGCGAAGATTATCTGGCAACACGCGAACAAGACAGTATACCGAGTTCGCCAAGGTCTCTAGCTTCTGTCGAGATTCCTCGCTATTCTCGGCTTGGTAAGAAATGCTTTGCCTTGCTTCACCCTTTGAAGTCTGCTGCCAGCTCTGGCCTGGTCTTGTAACAGAGGGTACACCTCGAGGGCAAGATATGACTTGAGCATCCTTCATAAGAGAGTTGATGACAATGAACCAAGCCTTTGCGGAGACATTGCCACTCTCTTGGAGAGCTTTCCACCGCTGGCCTGGCTCCTGCTCGAGGAAGCAGCTCCCAGCAGGGGAATCCTGGTACCAATTTGCGTCAGGCGCTGGGAGTAGCACTTCCATCTGGGACCAGCTTATGGCAGTCGGTGTGCGACGAATAGTGCTCGCAAACACATCCATCTCCCATATTGCCCACCAAGCACGGCGCTTCTCCTCATCTTCGCACCAGCGGTGAGTGTTGTGATCATACTGCTCAACAGCATACCTCGAGTCTAGCAGGTGAAG
The DNA here is from genome assembly GCA_013395995.1 of Fusarium pseudoanthophilum. Lineage (NCBI taxonomy): Eukaryota > Fungi > Ascomycota > Sordariomycetes > Hypocreales > Nectriaceae > Fusarium > Fusarium pseudoanthophilum. The sequence continues at coordinate 99,649 of JAAOAR010000086.1, read as the reverse complement.
GTTCAGCTCGTATGCTAACCTCACGCATGTTCCCAGCGCACGCCATGCTCTCCCTCGAACGCCCTGAGTCAGCTGACAATGTGTTGTAACGATCAGGGCTTGCAGAACGCAAAGTGGCGGGGGATCGTCAGTGCACTCATTTAGAGCCTTGTCGATCTGCTGTGACGAAAGGTTGAGGAACGTTGTGGGCGATTTCTGGTCGGGGTGGCCCCATGATAATTCTTGTTCAAGTTCCGGGTCGGCTTCAAATGGCACGAAGCGTACAGAATATGCGCATATAGCAGCCAACAGTGCTATGAGATGAGACTCTGAAGTGATGGAATGTAGAGTCTGGGTGAATGTTGGTTCATGAAAGAGGTTAATGGCAACCATGTTGTCGAAATAAATGCGCACCCTAGCATACCAGCGTGTTTAGTACGAGATTGCGAGAGAGCTGAGGTGTAACATACATCTTTTCAACTGATTGCTTCGATAGTCCAAGACATTGACACGCCGATTGAAACAATCTCTGGTTATCAACATCAGCAGACTCGACCGACATGGCCGTCGGCGGCTCTTCATCAGGTGTCGTGACTTCATGAGAAGGATGCAAGATGAACGAAAGATCATGAATGTTTAGCTTTGACGCCTTGTGACCCGCGCCCTGATCTTGAGCGTCTGATTTGCGTCGCGACGAACTGCTCGCAAAGCTTTGTCGGCGCTCATTTTGGCTCACGTCGACTACAATGGATCTCTCTGCCCCGTTTTGGTCTGTAGGGGATGCGGACTCGTTGCTTCTGTTCTGTTGGTCCGTGGTCTTGGGTTGGCAACGATCTCTGTATCTTCGTCCACGACGTTGAAGTGAGCCTTGAATCGGTGAGTTTAACTTGCATCATATGAAGATTCGTGAGGCTATTCATACCGATCTTTGGTCCTGGCTTAAGTACCCTCTCTGGATACTCGCAATATTGCCCTGTCTCGATACAGACTTGGCAGCATGGTTGCTCGCGATCGCTGTACAAAGTACATAAGTAAGATGACCCCACGAGCGAGGGAGAAAATCAACGAACCATTTCACTTTTCGTCTATATTTTCAAAGGTTAAATTGTCAGTCTTAATTCCTCTCTTTCACATCAAGATACGTACTTTCGACACGAGTGACAGGCAACATCGGCCGTCCGCTTAGTATCCTTGTTCTGTGCGTTATTCTGCCACATGGTAAATAAGAGATGAGCTTTGGTATGGTGATATAAATCTTGGCCCTTTTCAAAAAGAAAAAGATAAAATCGTCAACAATGGGGGTTCACGTTCACAAGATGGTCAGCACCTTTTACCCCAGGTTTTGGTACGCTAACTTGGACCCCAGACCCCACAGCTATGATGCATCACGCGGGGTTGACAACGCTAAAAGTTAGCGTAGTCTGCTTCAGTAACTACCGGTATTGCGGTATCCAACCTTGCTTTACCTGACTCTGCTATACGTTTTGTAGCTCTTTGTCCCTCGTGATAGTGGCTGGCGATGTTAAAACTTGACATCAATCCCTTCCAATGTCTCCTCTTCGATACGCAAACACTACTCCTACTCAGCCTCGTGCCGTTACAAAACATAAGAACACCGTATCGATACCCCCGCTCCAAGAACAGATTTGCATTTTGGTCCCTCTTGGCCTGGAACTAGGGCTGCACGCTAAAGCATCCAGACGGACCATCTTCGGTGCATCTATCAGCTTCCCCTGACTCTCTCATTATGACATAGAAATAGCGCTATTGACTCGAGAAATGCACCACTAGACGTGTATTATCTATAAAAGAAATTTGATTCGTCAATGCTGATGCGGAGGTAAAGCCGCAGACTGTCTAATCTAGCCTACTTGAATTCCGTCGACTGCCGCTATTTCTCGTACCAAACCTTGTTGATCAACGTTCCAATTCCGTCTACGTAGACCCGCACATCATCCCCATCCTTAAGCGAGAGGGGAGGACTCCTCATCGCACCAATTCCAGGGCCTGTGCCCGTCATGATGATAGTACCTCGTTCCAAAGTCGTGCCCTGGGACAGGAAAGATATGATGCTTGCAACATCAAAGATCATCTCCCTAACAGAAAGTCAGCTGATCCGGTCTGCATCTCCTTCTTTGCCGGCTTACCTGGTGTTGGAACTTTGCACAACCTCTCCGTTCAAGGTGGCTGTAATACCAAGGCTATGCGGGTCACCAAGAGCCGAGGGTGAAACCAGAACCGGACCAATCGGACAAGAGCCATCTAGACCTTTAGAGAAGCACCACTGACTGTTCTTGAACTGCTGGGCCCGTGCGCTAATGTCATTACTGGCAGTGTATCCCAAAACGTAGTCGAGGGCTTTCTCTCGAGGGATGTCACGACCGGTCTTGGAGATGACAAAGGACAGCTCTGCTTCGTAGTCGCTCGTACCATCCTGTGCGATCTTGGGGACGTTGACTTTAGCTGGGTGAGGCCCATTGAGTGCGGTTCGTGGCTTGATGAATAGCACTGGGACATCGGGGATAGGCATGTTTGCTTCTTTGGCGTGGTCGCGGTAGTTGAGGCCCATACATCGGATGATAGGGATTTGGTCCATCGTCAACGGAGCAAGGAGCTGAAGACGTCAGTTTGGACAATACAATAATTTTACTTGCTCAGTTAAGACTCACTTCCTTGACTGTCAACAGTCTTTCCGTCACAACACCATCAAAGACGCATCCTTGTATGAGCTTTGCCTGTATCTTCTCCCCCTTCTCAAAAGAAATGCCGACATCAGGCCAGGTTGCATGGTCGACCTGTCCTAGATGGACTTGACCGTCCTCTTCGGCGACGAAACGAATAAGGTGAGTCCAGTTGGCTGACATGTTTAAATGAGGTATAAGGTTCAGATGCTGTGTACCATGCCTTTGTAAGTTCTATACACAAACGATGGTATATAAAAGAGACTAGATATCGTTATGACGCCGATGCGGACCATCTTCGGGGGACCGGACATATGCAAGCTTGTAGAGCAACGCGGACATTTTGCATCGTCCTAAGGGAGATTCTCGGGCTAATGACTTGAGCAACAGCTATGGGTCGGTCACCTTTCATCCTTGCGGTCCATGTGAAATGGAGCATTAGGCTGGGTTTCGTGGTTCTTGCAACATGCTATTGACTTCATTATTGAGGGAAGGTCAGTATACCCCCTCATCTTTGTAGAACAGCCGCAACTAGATCACAGTAAATCGGAAGGTCGATTTATAAGACGATGCTACTGATACAGGGCCCGGAAGTTAGAAATGTAGATGAATTTCTTTATACATAAGTTGACCTCAATGCTGGAACTACAAGCGCTGCTCAGACGCTCCTGTCATTGAGTTTCTTCATTGGTTTCTTGCACCATCCTTCGGAAGATGCTAAGGCCAGGAGAGCACTCTTGTATTCAATATCGCGCGACGTAATCGTGTTGTCTTTGTTTTACATTGATCATGAAACTACATGTCCTGTATAACAACTTGATCCATCCATCAATCTCATACTAAGACATCGACAATGCTGGAACCGGATTCACAGCCCCCGTGAAACCTTCTCCTGTCGCAGCTGTAGTCTTCCCACTATCCGCAAGAATAATCTGCCCATTTATCGCCAGCGCCAGATCAGAAGCCAAGAAGCAGGCCAGGTTCGCAATCTCAGACGGATCCGCCGCACGATTATAAAACTTTTCCTTCTGCTTATATAACCCACCACGCTCAAAGAACTTGGCGTGAGTCGCCGCAATCTCTTCCTTGGTAGCTGAAGTAGTATACTGATCGCCCTTCTCGGAAAGCGTTGAGCTCGTCAAGATGCTGGAGTTTGTGCATCCTGGCGCTATGCCGTTGACGCGGATGTTACTCGCTGACAGCTGGACTGAACCGCTCTCTACTAGACCGTTGCACGCGTTTTTAACTGCCGTGTAGGCTGTGTCGGCGTAGGCGCCTGCGAAGGCTGCGCAGGATGAGGTGATGATGATGTTGCCCTTGGCTTCGGTCTTTTCTGGGGACGTTACGCTCATTGCCTGGGATCCGTACTTGAGAGCCAGAAAACAACCGCGCTGCATCACGTCTACAGCGCGATTGAAGTGATCCACGCTCAAATCTTGTAGCGGCCTACAAGCCTGTTAGAAAAGGTCTTCGAGTCACAGTTTGGGTGGGATACTCACCGGTAGACGGCATACCCAGCATTGGCGAAAAAGAAGTCAACACGGCCATGGTTCTTGATAACATTTCTCAAGAGCGCCAAAGTCTGCTCCTCATTTGAGACATCTAGAAACTGACCCTCGATAATAGTATCATGGCCCATGTCTTTCACCTCCTTCTTGAGATCATCCATGTAGCTAAGGTTAAGATCGCACGCGTAGACTGCAGCTGCCCCGGCTTGTGCAGCGGCTATTACCATGGACCGTCCGATTCCATAAGCGGAACCGGCACCAGTGACGATGCCGACTTGTCCTTGGAGAGAAATGGTGAGCATCTTGGACATAAACAATCACACTTTGATACAAGGGACCACTATTGGTGTCAGTAAGGAATTTTACAGCATATTTACTTTTGTAGCTCATGCGACTGTGTGTTACCTCACTACTGGGACCATATTTCACGGGCGCCTTTGCGCTGTATCCTCGCAGTATCTTTAGCGTGCCTGTAAACTGAAACCGAAGATGTTCCTGCCCGGTCACCCTACAACTTCGGCAACGGTGGGTGCAACCGCTATCGGTTAGCGCATTCTGAGAACGAGGGCAGCGAGAGCGTCAGGGTTTCGCGGTGGGGCTGTAGGGTAGCCTGGCAAGTATTTTCTGGCATGTCAACAAAACAGACTTGATAAAATCTGCAATTATTACTGAACTAAATAAATTATGATGGGAGACATATTGGAAGAGTATGAACTATTGTATTCAGCTGCATGCGTACAGAAATACCTGGTGAAAACTGATCAGTAAGTTAATGAGGATATAGTAGATGATACAAAGTCAGCGTAGCCAATGTGTTTTTCAAGTTCAGGGCTGCATGCTACTGTGAGGCTCGATAAGATAAGATAGGACTGTGGAGCCTTTATCATATATCTTGACCAATTAACATCAAGGGATAACAGACGTTGCTATATTTAGTGCGGAACGTATTTCGCGAGTCTGGATCTTACTTACTCTGTACTGTTTACAGTAACACTTTACACGCACTCTAAGGCAGCCTATAAACTGCTCGCATAATAATTCCACGACTCGGACCTTTTAGCATATCACCATCACGACATCACAATTAAGATATACAAATGACTATAGCCCATGTTGATTAAGAAATGTTGTTATTATATATCCGTTATATCGACTGACTGACGGTATTACACACACCAGACCAAAACCTCGACGCGACTTGATTCTTCACTGCACTGATCTCAAACTGGACCGTTTATTACAATTCCCCGCGGAGCGACTCGGAGAAGCATTTCAAGCGCCCTCACGGTGCTCAATATGCTTCGCAAGTGAGTCCTCCTTGGTCTCCTCCTTCTTGTACACCATTCGGGCAACGTGATCAGTGAGATAGACATCAAAGTCGCGCAGACACAACGCCGCAAGGAGGCACACAGCCCCGAGAGCAGCAGCGGTGTAGTAAACAAATGCGTACGAGTGACCGTAAGCATCGGCAACCTTGGCATTGATGATACGCAAGATCTCGGGAGTGACACCTTTGATAGCTGAGAGTGCTGCCTGACTCGCGGTGGGTGCTGTTGCCAGGACTTCACTGATGGCTTCTGGAGAAAGAGATGTCTCTCGCAGCGCCGGTACTACAATGCTGGCCATGTATCCTGGGAGCTTGTTGCTGTAGATGGCGACGAAGACAGCGGCGAAGATGGAGCCCATGATGGTACGGACCGAGGAGACGACAGCTGTCGGGGAAACATCATTAGTCATGAGAGAAAGGGGGGTTGAGATGGATCTGGCTACTTACCAAAGGCGACACCCAAATCTTGTTCCGGAACAATGTACTGAACCATCAACATAGTCATCACTTCTCCCCAACCGATGGGAAAGGTGCTGAGAAAGGCAAAAGCAATAGCCGATCCCTTGTTGGAGTAAGTGATGGTAGACATGGCGCCTAGGAAGGCCGTCATCCAGGCAGATCCGACAACAAGCTGTAGACGCAGATGCTTGATGACATGGAAGAGAGGCCCGACAATGATGATACCAGCCCAAGCCGCAAAGTTGACAACGCTTGACATCCAAGCAGTCTCCTCCCATCCATTAGTGGTACTGCCAAAGATGTATGCAACCTGTGAAGGCCACAAGATGAACAAGGCCGTTTGGAGGCAGCCGGTGATGGCGGAGATGATGACGACGCATGTGTAGCCTCGGACATCCTTGAAGAATTTCATGGGGACGATGGGCTTGGCAGGGTTGCCATATACCTCATAGAGCACGAATGAGATGGACAGAACTGCACCGGGGATCAGAAGACCAAGGACTCGACCTGATGTCCATTTGTATGGTTGCCCTCCCCAGGCGATTCCAAGAAGGAAGAGAACGAGACCCGAGACAAGAAGGAAAGTGCCGAGCCAGTCGATTGTTGCAAGCTCGGCTTTACGGCTGATGCTGGTTCCGTGAAGCTGGACGAACGAAGGAGGGTGGTAGAAGAAGTACCAGAGGGTAGTGCCGATCACTGCAACATGTTAGCGTGATTCTTGTGTGGTGTCAAGAGTTGATGCATACCCATTAAGATGATGTAGATGTAAAAGATCCATCTCCACGAGCTAAGAATGCTAAGTCGGAGGCCAAGATACGGACCGAACCCAGTGGCGATGATGTTAGGTACTACAACAACAATAGTACCAAGAAACTTGAGCTTGTTCGTCATGAGCTCTCCGGTCAAAAGAGGATATGAACCCGGAATACCCGAAGCAAGACCCAAAAGAACATTGGCAGCGATAAGTTGGTTGATGCTCTGCGAAGTAGCAGCGATAATACCACCGATAATTCCAAGGATGTTTGCACCAAGAGCAAGGTTTCGGCGACCAAACATATCAGAGAGACGGCCAAACAAGAGCATAGAGATAGGTTGAGAGACTGTCCACACGATTGAGAATAGGTAGTAGTTCTCACTGGGGCCGATGTGCTGGTTAATGTTGATGAGGGCCCCGGCACCAGCTTGGAAGGCAAAGTATGTCGCTGCGAGACTGAAGGCAATACCGCCGAACGTCCCGACGAACTCACGGCTGAGGAAGTAACCCTCTGGGAGAGTTGAGCGCTCAGCGGTTAAGATCTTGGAACGAAGTTCATCTTCGTTCGAGGGAGAAATGTCCTGGTCGTTGTGACCTGGTGAGATCTCGTCTGGTGATGCTTCTTGTTTCGTCATGATGAAGAGTTTGAAGTGGTAAAGGATAGTTAGATCAAAGGGGGCTTGGCAAGTCGATGGCAAACAGCATCGGTAGAGATTGTAATCAGACCATAAGGGGCACTGTTATACTCCACAGCCGGCATATAGAATAGCATCCCTTGTACCCCGCAAGATCTCACGGCAACCGGGACGCTATAATGATCTACATTACAGCGGCACTATAGATCAAAGCGTGTGCAAGTTTGTCCGGCGTTCAGTCCGCCCGTGGGGAATATATTATACCGAAGTGGTCACGAGCCTACCTGTAGATCGTCCGAATTCATATTCTACACCAAGCAAGACGCTAGTCAAGAGACTCAACTACCCCAGCCCAGCGATCTAATCTCCTATTACCCCTGCACGTCATTACCGATCCTAAAACAAGCTCCAGTACGTATGATAGCGTGAACCATACTGTCTGAGCATTCGCAGCCCAACTTTCAAGACACCATGAAATCTTACAAACTAGTCGCCTGGGGACAAGAAGGCCAATACGTCGACTCACCAAAACCAGTTCCGGGGCCTGGAGATGTTCTCATTCGCGTCAAAGCGGTTGGTCTCTGCCGCTCAGACCTCGACATGATGGACAGTCCACCCGGCAGCGATCCATACGCCTCTGCCATCGACGCAGACTACATTCTCGGCCACGAAACTTCTGGTGTCGTTGAAGCTCTCGGATCCTCGGTGACTGACCTGTCCAAGGGAGAGAGTGTCGTTGTACATCACATGCGACACTGTGGGTTCTGTACTTTCTGCGAGGCTGGGGTTGAGCAGCACTGCGAGTACTTTAAGCGAGGGGCTATTGGAATGACGAGGGGCTGTGGCTTCGACGGGGGCTTGGCCGAGTACCTTGTTGTACCTCGTACTGAGCTTGTATCTATCGGTCGCGAGGATCCGGTGATGTACGCTCCTCTCACTGACGCGGGTGTGACTGCGTATGCTAGCTGCAAGGATATTCTCAGAAATGCACGCCCAGGCCAATACATCTTGGTCATTGGTATTGGAGGTCTTGGGTCATACGCTGTCCAGTTCCTCCGACTTCTCACCTCTGCTCGCATCATTGCTGCCGACAACTCACACGAGAGACTGACCCTCGCCAAGGAATTGGGAGCAGACGAAGCTATCCTTTCTGATGCAACCTCAAAGGCCGAGATTGACCGCATTACCTCAAACCGGGGGGTCGACGGCGTGGTTGACTTTGTTGGAAGCGACGCAACCTTGCAGCTAGCAGTAAGTGTTGTCCGAGCCCAGGGATTCGTCTCTGTCCCTGGTATGCAAGGTGGATCTGTGCGTTTAGGATGGAACTTGATGGCGACGAGTGCCAAATTTTCACTATCCCTTGGAAGTACACGACAGGATTTGCGGGAGGTGTGTCAGCTGGCGAAGGAGGGTAAGCTAAGGATTGAGGTTGATAGGTTCGGCTTTGATGAGATTCCGAAGGCGTATCAGCAGTTACGGGATGGGAAGCTGAAGGGCCGTGCGGTTATTGTTATGGACTGAGAGACTTAGGTATAGATGAGAAGCATGAATTGTGAATAGAGTAAGGAGATATACCAGTCTAAAGAACATTACCGTTGAGGGTCATGGATGAGAAGTTCAATGCTGGGAAAACCTTGTGAAGCCTTCTAGTGAAAGGACCACGGTGATCATGCATACCGCTTGAGTGGTGAGCTGGCTGTTGAAACGAAGGTCTTCAGTCACTTGGCTCAATAGACCTCTTGAAGATGCCAGAACATTTGACACAGAATCTTTAGAATCACTTGTATCCTTACTAAAAGAACATAATGGACAAAAGGAAAGAGTATGGAGACAAAGAGTCAGATAATGGATCAACATCCTTCAAGCTTGTCCCCTTCATGACTAGGTCTATCCAAATACACGCTCCGTATCCTCATTCTGCGCCCAAATCTTCTTAAGCTGCATCCTCGCAATCTTCCATCCCTTATCCGTCCGCTGAAACTTGAACCGATAATGTCCTCCAAAGGCATGATACTCATGCGGCTTGCTCGTATCCATCGTCGCAGAGAACCAGAGATAACATCTCCCATCTGCAGTGTCTCCATCAACCGTGAACTGTAGATTGCTCATAGAGTGCTGCAGACCTTGAAATCTGTCTTCTGCGCCGCGAGCCGCAGCAGCGATGTTTTCAACGCCGACGACATCGCCCCAGCTCTCGAACCCGAGGACACCGTTGGGGATGAAGCAGTCGGCGAAGTCGTCCCATTTGTGGTCGTCTGCTGTGTTGCAGTAGCGGTTGAGGAGGGTTGCCAGTGCGTCTTTGTCTTCGAGGAGTTGGAGACGTTGGAGAAGTGCTTCTAGACTGGGCGTGCTGTTTGAAGTCATGATTTAGTTGTAGTTTGGGTTGGTGGTTGAGAATGAAAGTGGTTGCAAGTTTATCTGTCTGTGCGACTCGCAGATTGAGTAGTCTTAGACAGCATCATTATGAAGAAGCATAAATAGAGCCTCCGATGCTACTACCCCGCCTAAAGCATGAGAATGATGCCTGAAGGGTTATTGGGAGAAACGAAATGAGGGGTTATTAGCGGATGGAGTTCGGACGGTCCAGCTTCGGCTCGAGAGTTGGGTTCTTGCATGCTCTCACGAGGCTACCGAATGTGTAGAATGCTATTGTCTGGCAATTGGACTCCTCACTTCCCCAAAGTTGGAACTTCTTGGTGAATTGAAGCAGTGAGAGTGGCCTTTTGAGTTGGTAGACCAGACAGTTGATTCTTACATCACGCGCTCTACTGGAAGATTGATCTTTCGCCTGAGCGACAAATTGTTTGCTTTGGGTTGAGGCTGTCATGGGCATACAGGCCTCGTCACTATCGCAATATTTTTCATGGGGAAATTGTATGTCGTAGCGACATGCTTTAAGGTTAATTATCTATGGTGACTATTTGCTAGTACTTGGTATAATGCCCAATGATGGCAACTCAGGCACCTCTAGTCCAGACGCCAAGCGGACTCCGTACCGTACATGATCCAACGTATCCTTGGGAATGTAAACATCCTTCTCGTCACCCATAACCTTACTCCAATTCTCCAAAAATCCCTCCGCAGTCGCTTCATTTGTATGTCCAGGGAATGTCGCCAGTGCAACACGCGCAGCTCTTCCAGCTCCCGTAGCGATACAAACCCCAGATACAGGGCACTCATCAGCACACAAGGCAACAAGTAACGGCGCACATTTGCTGGTTTCGAAGTATGTCTGTGTGATCATCTTTGAAGCCTCTGAGAGATCACCCATTCGTGAAGCGCCCGAGGGTAAAATGGCATTGAGCTTAATTCCGCATGATGGGGCAAATCGTCCAAGATCTTGTGTGATGGCATAGACTGCGCCCTTGGAAGCTGAATACGCGCAATCGCCGCCAGCGCCGAATCCGAAGATGGCATCTGAAGATACGTTGACGATGCGACCGTGTCTTTGCTTCTCCATCGTAGACCAGACAGCACTCGTCATGAGCTGCGTTCCTAGGACACCGATCTCAATGACCCTCATGAACGCTGGTGCATCGAGCGCTGCGTGAGAACTTGGCTTTCCAGAAATGCCGGCGTTATTGACGAGGATGTCAACACGGCCGTATTCAGCGAGGCAATTGGCGACGATGGCTTGAGCTTGGGTCTGGACAGAGACGTCGTGTCCGTCGGCGATAGCACTACCGCCGGCTGCTCTGATCTCATCTACCACTGACTGGGCTCTTGTGATGGTTCCAGCTTGGCCTTCGAGGGTACCGCCGTAGTCGTTCACCACGACTTTGGCTCCTAGCTTTCCGAGTAATAGGGCATATTCACGCCCAAGACCTCCTCCTGCGCCAGTGACGATGGCAACACGACCTTTGACAGACATTGCGAGGGAGCGACTAGAGAATTGAGTATATGTTGAGGCCAAGTAATTGAGCTGCTAGAACAGTAAAAGACAGCAGAGTAGGGCTTTAGGACGATCTTGAGGCTATGGGCTTATATGACCAGGTTGACGATCAGCGACAGACGGTGATAACTGACCGTAGATGTTACAGGCTTTTCCTCTCCTCTTTTCTCATCATGAACAGCAATCGTCAGTCCTGTCCCCATTTCCCTCACGAGAGGGCGCGCCGAGTCAGGCCGAACCTAGCCCGAATTCGCTTCTACTCCAGGCGCCTCGATTCCAAGGTGAGCACTGTAACCGAGCACGCTAGCGGCGCCGGACCACTGGAGCCAGCTGACCCCGGCGGCGTCACAGCTCATCAATGTGAGATGGAAGTATAAGCCATATACTCGGCATTTTCATCCTCATAATTAGTAGTATCTAATCAGAATTCTCCCTTGCGCACGTCACAAAAATGTCTGGTATCAAAGGAAGAGTATATGCAATCACTGGCGCTGCGTCGGGCATTGGACGTGCTTCTGCAATCCGCCTAGCGGAACTTGGAGCTGGAGGACTGGCCATTTGCGATGTCAACGTAGAAGGCCTCGACAAAACGAAGGAATTATGTGAGTATTTAATACCTTTGAATTTCCCCGTCTCTTTTGGTTCTCATCTCTGATGCGTACTCCAGGCTCGCAGGCAGGTACCAAAGTCATCGCGTCAACAGTTGACGTCCGAAGTCAGCAACAGGTCCAGAATTGGATTGACAGCACCGTTGCTGAGTTCGGACGTCTCGATGGAGCCGCCAACATTGCTGGGATCGCAGGGGGAGAAGGCAGTACAACTTGCGCAACCATTGTACGTTATGATACGGCAGTCCAGTAGCCCAGGCCTGATACTGATCAATATCGTATAGGAAGAGTCTGACTGGGATCGCATGATGGACGTCAATCTCAAAGGCGTCATGTGGTGCATGCGAGCCCAGATTCCGCATCTCCCTCGTCCAGGAGGAGCAATCGTCAACATCTCCAGCACCTCGGGCCTCAGAGGCTTTCCTCACAATGCAGCCTACTCATCGAGCAAGTTTGGAGTCATCGGCCTTACATCGTCTGTGGCTGGCGAGTTTGGCACTGAGGGTATTCGCATCAACTCTCTTCTCCCGTACTTCCCCTCATCTGAGCAAATCTCACCGCATACTAATAGCGATAATAGCGGACCGATCCGGACTGAGATGTTTGAGGCGGGTGAAGCGAAGGGGCTGTTTGACTCGGAAAAGATCAGAAAGTTGACATGCCTTGGTCGTATGGGCAAACCTGATGAGGTGGCCAAGGTTCTATGTTTCTTGTTGAGTGATGATGCGTCATATGTCACTGGCGGTAAGTATTTCCATCCTCCTTTCAAAACGTGGCAGCAATTTGACACTCTTTGTTAGCACAGTGGACTGTGGATGGAGGTTATGCTGCCTGCTGATGAGTGAATAATGGGAGCCTAGCGATGAGGGAAGAGATAGCTCGCTGAACAATGATTAGCAACGAATTGATATGCTAATGCAGTGATGCCTCAAACTCTCATCCATGCCTCGCCACGTAGTCGATATCACTAGCTCAACTCTAAGCAAAACTCAGCACCTTATAATAATATGTAGGTGACTTGGCCGAAGTTTAGGGGACTTAGTACCGTAATGGATACCTTAAACCGCGGACAGCATTAAATGTGTAGGACTAGTTTATAAATGTCTTTAGGGCGGCTTTATATAGCCATCAGGGGAGTTCCATACATAAACTAAAATACCATTAATCTGCGGTCAGTCGACAGTGTCAGGACTGGGCTACGGATATGTCGAAGGATAGAAGGGTACGCATGGAATTCGTTGTAATAAACTTCGAGACGCATATAGCAGTCTATCGCTACAAATCCTCTTCTTTAATATCAACAATATGCCACGGTACGACGAACTCTTTATAGTAATCCTTCAGGGCATCTATACACTCCCTAAATCCGGGCCTCTTCTCGAAGATTTCATGATGAGCCTATCCCTTGGTCAGTGTACCTCCTTCAATAGCCATAAGGTCTCAGCTATGAATACTCACATCTACAGAATCCCAATTGATCAGCAATAGTTGGTCCTCGGGATTCTCAATGAGAGGGCTGATGAAGTAGCCCTTACACCCATCTTCCTCGTCCAGCACACGGGTTACCACCTTGTTGAACTGCGAGTAGTAACCCGAGACCCCACCTTCAACCACTTTCGTCAACGCAACCTCCATAGCAGGCGACTTCAGAGTGTCGGAGAGGTGTTGATGATCACTGAGGGGTGAGTGATCCATGAGTGCGTGGGATGTCCATGTTACTTTGCGCCCATTCAGAGCTGGTTGAATGACGCTGTGAAACCTTTCATACTCAGAGCTTGTGAAAAAAGAATGGGATGACTCTAGACTGTCCCACAGAGCTAGATATACTTTTGTATATCGATCTTCAAATTTTCTGCCGCTCCAGAAAGACTTTAGGCCAGGCGCTCTGTGAAGTATGTATGTTAGTCATGTCGAGTAGTTGATGGTTCGGACTCACCTTTTGAGTATTGAAATAGCCGGCGCAAGATCTCGCTCGATTTCAGCATTGGCCGCAGGGCGATGCGGGATGACAATTAATTGGAGAGCTTGGGAGGTCGGCATCGCGCTGAGTACAGAGGATTAGTATTGAGTATGAACTACAAGTCATGGATATTAGAAGATTGAGGAGAAAGTCGGCGATTACTTTAACCAAAGTTATTTTCCTCGGCGAGAGATTCGATGCTGTGCAGATGGTGCATCCACCGAAATTAGTGCGTCCGTTGACAGCGCTCTGGCGTAAGTAGCATCTTGCTCAGTGTCGGTGCACCGATAATACGCCGCTCATCTACCATCACGAACATACAGAGTAATGCTATATTCATTTGATCCAACCCATTAGGTGTCTCGCTGGTCCATTTCAAATTCTTGCGTCTAACAAGTAGCCATGACACCCAAGTTTTTTGTTGTCGCACGCGTTGTTGGCCGAGATGGAGCCATTGATCTTGTATGGTTAAACATTCATCTCTCTAAAAATAAACTAACACATTTCATCAGTGGAAAGACCGGCTTGTTGAATTATGCAAAGTCTCAGCTACAGAACCCTATGGCGACTCGTACTACTGGGGTCAAGATGTCGATGGTGAGCCTGACACGCTCTGGGGCTTAGAAGGGTATACACATCCAATTGGATTCTTCATCGACCATGTTTCATCAGATATTTTCAAAAGAGAGATGGCGCTCGTTGACAAGGACGAGCTTTTGCGAACGGCCCAAGGATTGGCTAGTCCGGACTACGACCTGCATCATTACGATGAGTACGCAGGCTTTCTGAAGAGGGCTGATGATGTCGAAAGAGATTCTGTGCGAAGCTTCGTGGTGGTGAAGCACTATTGGGCCAAGAGTGAGGCATTGAGAAACGAGACGCTAAATAGACTGGCGCAATTCGCTGGGGGATTGGCTTCTGGCAGTCCTCAGGTTCAGAGTGCGTTGGTGCTGAAGGAATGTCGAGATACCAGCATGGCTAGTTTGTGGCTAAGGTGAGTCCATTCTCCGATCGATGGCTCTTTGTGCTGTTTCATTCGACTGACCTATACGTTGTAGGCTGGCCTCGGAGGAACAGTGGAATTCATTGGAGCGATCTAGTCGAATGCAAGAACTTGTTGATGGTTTGAAAGCGAACTGTATTCGTAGCGAAACACATCGGTCTCAGGCCTTTAACGGCCATTTGGGTATCAAAGGCTAGACAGAATAGCATTACTGTATGAATATCAAAACTTGTTAAAACTAAATTCTTTCGTTTACTCGCGGATCATATAGCTGCTCACAAAGATGCATTTAATCATGACATGTTCCAGCCTAAAGCTTTACAGGCTTCTATAACGAACATGGAAAGGAAGTAGTCAATTCGGTTCTTCGATATTTCAGGTTATGACTTTGATCTGTATCCTTTGATCTCAACGTTCGGATAACAACGACTACCCATGCAATCAAATAGTACCTTGATTCAAGCTCTTTCATGATTGAATGCTCTGCATCATGCATTGGAATCATACGCTATAGCTACAGGCCATCACCGCTGTAGAATTACTCAAAACTGCGGGGAAACGCTAAGTGGCTGACTTGGTTAGTGCAGAATTCAGAGCTCAAGCCGAAGCTTCGCACCAACTTCGGAGGCCCAAAACCAACAAAGAAAAGACATGCTGCACTAAGATCCACTAACCCGGGTCTCGATCTCTTCTGTAGCTCGAGTGAGGGGTCTTTCTGTATAAGCTTCCCCAGCCCAGATTGACTGGTCCATGACAATCGCGTTTCCTTTGTTGTTCTACTTGTGTACAGTTGCATCATCCGCATCGCAACCAACCTGGTACAAACGTCGCTATGGCTTCCCCTACGTTCATCTACGGCCTTGTAGGTGCCGCAGTCGCTCTAACATTGTATTGGCTGCTCCAAATTGGTAAACGAGACCCTCGAATGCCTCCAGGGCCTCCTACAGTCCCGATCCTGGGCAACATGCACATGATTCCCACGACCGGCCTCGGAAAGAAGTAAGAACACTGTAATCACACAGCCTAGGTGGTCACTAACAAATACCAGGTTTATGGAATGGTCTCTGCAGTATGGCAAAATCTTCTCTCTCAAAATCGGCTCCGGCAACATCATTGTCATTTGCGATCGTAAAGCCGTACACGAGCTTCTCGACAAGAAGGGCAGCATCTACTCCGACCGACCTCCTAACATCGTCCCGCTGTTTATCACAAGAGGTGACCATATGACCATGGAGTGTCAGAGTCCCTCTTGGCGAGAAAAGAGAACTGTTGTGACGCGTAACTTGAACCCAAAGTCTTTGGATGAGAAGCACTTTAGGGTTCAAGAGACTGAGTAGGTAGTCTTGCACTTTGACAGAGTGAAGGAGATCTAACTTAGTGGTTTGTAGGGCTGTCATCTTGATGAACCGTCTTCTGGATGATCCCAGCAACTTCTACTCATATTCGCGCCTGTATGCCTCTTCTGTGGCTGCTATCCTGGCCTGGGGTTTCCGAGCGACCACTCTGGATTCATTCTGGTACAAGGATGTTTCCGCCATGATTGAAAAGGTGACTCAGTCTTTCACTCACCATATGCCTATGTCTAACTCTGCTTCCAGTGGCTCGAGGCCATCGAGCCTGGTGCGACACCTCCCGTCGACCTAATCCCATGGCTCTGGTACATCCCCGGAAAATGGAAGTCCCGGGTCTACAAGATGCGAGACCACATGGACAGGGTCTGGAGCCAAGCACGAGCAATGGTCGATGACCGACGCGCTAGAGGTGATCGTCGCGAGTGTATGATCGACATGAAACTGGATGAGTACGAAAAGAACGGCTGGCCCATGTCGCAGCATGCCTTCAACAACCTCTTCGGCGAGTTGATGGAAGCAGGTGCTGATACCACGGCGAATCAGATTCTTACTTTGATCTTGGCTTTGGCGAAATATCCGAAGTTCCAGGAGAAGGCGAGAGTGGAGATTGATGCTGTTTGCGGTACGGAACGAGCGCCTGTGTTTTCGGACTTTGCGAAGATGCCTTATGTCAATGCTATCGTCAAGGAAGGTTTGAGATGGAGACCAACGTAAGTTCACCTTGGGGTTGGAATCTTCATCAGGGTGCTAACTGGACATGGATAGTTCCGACCTAGGACTGCCTCATACCGTCACCAAGGGTAAGTTTCGGCACGACTGGGATAGGAAACGTTCATAGAGTATCTAATCTTTGACAGATGACTACTACGATGGAATGTTGATCCCCAAGGGCAGTACTATCTTCGTCGGCGTATGGGCGATGCATCACGACAAGGATTACTACGGAAGTCATGACACCTTCGACCCAGATCGCTACCTATCTCATACAAAGCTAGCAAACGAATACGCTGTTGGTCCAGATTACGAGAAACGAGATAAGTCCATTCATCCACAACATTCAGAACAATTGGCTAACTTGCACCTTTACATCACTATGGATATGGTGCCGGACGACGTATCTGCCCCGGAATTCATTTAGCTGAGCGCAGTATGTGGCGCATCACTGCCAAGTTATTGTGGGCTTTTGAGTTCTCTGAGCCAATCGATCCTGTAACTGGGAAGGTCAAGCCGCTGGATCAAGATGCATATACATCGGCGAATTTGGTGTGTCCGCTACCCTACAAGGTTAATATCAAGCCTCGAAGTGCAGCTCATGTTGAGGCTATCAAGAGGGAGCTCGAGAGTGCGGAAGCGTTCTTATCTCAGTACAACTAGCTAGGGCCATGGTATGGTTGGACTTAAGAATAGTTATCTATAATCATAAGCCGTGAATTACTTGTTACTCTCATGTACTATCATACGTAATGCGCTGCTCATACTGCGATGATCCGAAGCTCTATCTCTCAGGATAACTAAAACTTGTGATACTCAATGAGGTACTAGAATAGACTGGCCTAAATCTTTAAGTCTCTTGATTACTTTACATAAAGGTCCTAAGTTTTCTTGCCTCTATTTGCCATCTTGAATGTTGTCCCACATACCATCATGATCATGATGATAGAAAGCCCCACATAGATCCAGGGTAAGCAATTCTGAACCAGCGCCCGTTTAACCGAGCTATTGAAGCTGTTATTAAACTCTATCCTCAGGATTGCGGGGTAAAGGTCATCTACTCAACTTGACACTATCTGATTGGCTGCTTGGGAAAGGACTGAGCCTCTGTAATCCATGTACCCCGGATCTTCCGCTTGACCTTGTCGATCTGCTTCGGCAGATGAAGCGGTACCAGGTGCAGACTCACTGCAGAGAAGAGCCCAGACCGCATTTCTCCTTTCCAGGGGTTGGTTAGATGCCTTGCATGTGAGACAGAAACAACAGATGCGAGATTGATGTTTTCTTACCCCGCGACAACCCCAGATTTCGTCATTGCACCAGCGGAGCCGCAGCTTCAGAGCATTATTGATGGTCCTTTGCATGTTTAGAGTGTTCATTTTACTATCAAGAATAGTCTAGGTCCTGGGTTTTATCTGATTTTGTTACCCAATGCCAACTCCGCGTCTTTAAGATCATGAAAGGCTGCTCATACTGTCACCGAACGTTCCACAAGACAGAGCATCTTCTCCGCCACGAGCGCTCTCGTACGATCATCCCCACATGGAACCATCTCAATCGCCAGACTGACCCATGCTTAGATACAGGGGAGAAGCCATATCGATGCGATACTTGCGGTCGCGGTTATGCACGGAGGTAAGACCTTTCTCTAATATTGAATGCTAGTATTGATTGGAACAGCGATGTCCTCCTTCGCCATGTTAGATACTTTCACCCAAACAGTGAACAGAGAGAGCGCCGAAGATCCGATGTCTCGACGACTGAGAAGACCCGACAGCGCCGACAAAGTGTCCTGGCCGATTCCATAAATGTCTGTTCGATACCGCCACCGGAGACGGAGGAAGGATCAGAGGGAGAGACAGATCAGCAAGAGGATAATCATATGCGCGATAATGGGCAGCCACAACAGCAGGAGCATAGTTCTGCAACTGTCGAAAACTCAATGGCGCAGTTTTCAACGTCCGACCTAGATGCGTTGGCTACGGTATCGATGCTGCAAGCTCTCCATGAACAGCCGAATGATTCCACGAAGTTGGCTTTGGAAGACTCTTTCGATGATCGGCGGCCTGCGAACCATTCCCCTGCTATCGGGCAGCATGATAATGAACTATCGCCGATGAGCTTCTCACATCATATGGTAGAGACAACACTGGAGACCGCTACCCCGACATTATTCACCGCCAATGCCGAGTTTCTCAGTCCTGGGGTATTGTTGAGTACCAGGGCAAACGTATTTCATTCTCACACAGCTCCCTCGTCAGCTCCTTGGGGGAATATTGAAACATCCCTCACGTCGATGAGCAACACAGATCTTCTGCATTACGCTGGCGCTCTGGAGTTATTACAGCCCAACCTCAGCCACTTGGACTTTCTCGACTTTGGTCTTGGCGAAACTTCTCCAGGCGTTCGTGGATCTCAAGCTTCCAGTAACAGCGTCGATCCTGTCAGTAGTATCCCGCTGGAGCGCTTCGCAAGAGTAGCAGCACTATGGCCCAGGAACCGAACACACTCAGCAAGTCAAATCGCATCCAAAGTCTGGGCGGACGTGGTAAACTACCGTGGTGACGGTATCTTCACAGATGTCTCTATTTCACAGTCTTCACCCAGCTCTACCATCGGAACCGAGAATGAATCGAGATGGGGAATGGACGAAGAAAAGAGACAGGATCTCATCCGAGAGTTTGGTTCGCCCAGTTCAAGCGTTGACTTTCTACCGGCGCGACTACTAAATCTCGGTCTGACGATCGCCTTCCGACAGCCTCATTCTCTCGTCCCGTTTATACACCAGCCCACGTTTTCCGCAAAGTCAGCATCCAACTCTGTCGTCTTCTCGTTATGTCTCCTAGGTCTTGCTATTCTCGATTCATCATATGTGAAGCCATTCACCGCACACTACTTGCCAGTAATGTCACTACCTTCCGTGACTGAATGGAGGACCATGCTGATTATGTACAGGCAGCTACGGAGAAATGCTGTTCTCAACTAGCGACACCATCGTTTGGCCCAGACGGGTCAGCACAACTTGTTGAACGCCTTGCGTCGGCGGCCTTGCTACTCATGGCCTGGTCGATAAGCTCACCACATGTGAGTCCTGGTCTGATACTCGGATTCGGGGGACTAAATGCTGAGACTGATCATAGGGTGCTCGCGATTCCTTCTTGTCCAGAATGCTTTACAACCAGACCATGAACGTAAGTTTAAGGCATCCTTGTCCTCTCTTCTCGGTATAAGCTGACGAAATGATGTACTTGTAGCTCGTGAAGATGTCAGGTTTATTGATGCCGCGACCTTCTTCGTTCAGCATCGACAATCTACTGACCCAGGCGAACTCGGCAAGACTAATTCATGACCCAGCACAGAGCGATGATTGGGCATGGAAGGCATGGGCTCGAACAGAAAGCTTTAAGAGGTATGTGATGCTTCATCTCCGAGATAAGCCATTACTGACCTTGGTGATTGTATGAAGGCTAATATCCACGCTTATCATGATCGATGCATGGTGGGCCTCAAGACTAAACACAGAACCACTTATTTGCACCTCTGTGGTGCAATTGGAGATGTCGACATCGATAGACCTATATCGGTCCTCATCGGCGAAGTCATGGAGGAGCTGTCGCAACGCGGGCACAAGTGCGACTACAGACCCAGTCATAATACGAATGCACGCTCCATCTATCGCATTGACGCCACTGCAGGAGACGTCACCTATTGGAATGACCGGCTTGTTATCTGTCATCTGGGCACGTATTCTTCAACATCAGCACCAAACGCGAGGAGCAAGGGATATTATCGGAGATCAGCCTACTCCAAGTGTCGATGCATCGACTGAGACTGGTACCAACACGTTGCGTGTGCTGGGCGACATCTATACCAACTACTCGAGGTTTCTTCGGTATAGGAATCCCAACTGTATTGCGCAGTGGCACTTTCTGAATCTCAACGTACTGGCGAACCTGGAGATATTCGAGATGGCTTCTGGTCGCAATGGGGCCGAAAGTGCATACGCCGCATTGCAGGAGATCTCAAACTGGAGTCAGACCCAGCATGCACGACGCGCCTGTCTCCACGCAGCAGGCATCTACGTCGCCATGAGTCGTCGAAGAGCAAACGATGGTGTCATGCTCCATTCCGACATGTCCTTATTCACAGCTGCCCTCGTCCTAGGACTCTATGTCTTTATGATGCAACCGAACGAAGTGCACACTGATGCTGACACAGAGTCATTTGAGTTACTCAACGATATCGACTGGACCACGCTATGTGACCCAATGTCTATAGTAGAGAATGCTGGAGATAACACCGCCAGCCATTTTATAAATAATGGAGGCAGTATTAGCTTCTCTGGAACGGTGTGTGAAGCGGGATATAATGCTGCCAAGATGATACTACTCGAATTTGCGAGCTTGTTAGAGGAGGTTGGGAAGTGGAATGCGAAAGAACTGTGTCATATTCTACGGATAATGAGCGACTCTTTGATCGAAGTCGACGACCGATTGGGCGGTGATTGAGGTGTGTCCACGGGTTGCATGTACAATTAGCTTAGTTGTATCACATATAGAGGCTGGTTACGGGACGGGATACTATTCATACGCGAGAACCTATAGCGCTATTAAATACATATATAAGACACTTCACTCAAGACACAATCCGCAACTTTAACCTACTTACAAACTGTTGCATCGACTGCACCAATCTTTGCATGGCCATTAGTCTCATGAGGCAAGACCTGCGTAGGCTGACCCTTGGCGTCCAGCAACGGAACAGAATGATAGTAGTCAACCGCCTTCTTCTGGCTCGCCTTATCCTTCGCAACACGCTCAAGAAGCTGCTTCGTCAAAGGATGTGCTGAGAAGCGATCGGGAAGAGTATCCCAGACCCGATAGTCGGTGGCTTGTTTGTGGAGAACACCGCAGATCTCTCGGGCATATTCTGTAAAGAGAAATGTTCGTGATGACTCTACCATGATGGTCAATTGATCTATCTCCAAGTCAGTAAAGTTCTCATCCTTCTCACAGTATGTTACTTACTTTCTAAGATCCTGCGTGGTTCGTTGTGCTGCAAGATAGATTCCGTGATATACTCCTCACCAAAGCCGCCATGTGGAGTATGTCCGCCCTCGTAGCTGCAACCACCTGGCAAAAAGTCATCGGACCGGCCGAGACCTGCTCCATAGATACAAGCCAACATCTCAGTGGCGCTGTTCCTGTGATAGTAAGGCGCACGCAAAGAGTTGCTAGCTACATCCCATCTTGGGCCGAACCAGAGATAGTCTGCGAGCGGAACATGGGGATCAAATGACTTCGCTGTCAAAACAGTATTGATGCTTGGGTCTGTGTGATCAATACTGGTACTGTTCTGAGACGCAAACTTTGTCAAATCGTACTAATTAAATTAGTATGTGTGTCGTGTATGGCTGTGTTGGAAGCTCACCTTGTAGGGAACTGCATTCCCATGCCATGCCACGACATCAAAAGGACTATGATCCTGGCTGATAACAACATGCTTTCCGTTATTCTTGACAACAATCTTGAAAGGCACATGTAGATCCTCGTCGATATGAGCAACAGGATAAAGGAAATCTCGCGGGTTAGCCAAACCGTGACCTCCAATGGGTCCTAGGTCAGGAAGCTCCCACATAGATCCCCAAACTTCAGCGATATGCCCACGGGCAACAGGAACGCCCTCTGCAAGATTGATACGGAAGCGTACACCACGCTGAATAACGCAAATCTCGCCTGGTTGGACGAAGAGGCGACCCATCTCTGTTTGGATATCTATGATGCCGAGCTGAGGAGTGATGAGAAAGTCGCCATCCGTGTTGCAATATGCCTTGTTGACCATAGAAGCATTGATCATGTAAACATAAACAGCAATACCCTGCCTCAGGTTAGGATCCCCACTCCCAGCAAGCGTATGCAACCCATCCGTAAAATCAACCACTTCATCATCCCCCGGCAGCGGAAAAGGCGACCACTCCGCCTGCTGATACAGCGGCTCAACCTTGGAATTCAACGACAAAAAGCAATTCTCAATATGAGACTTTGTCTCGATACTAGAATACCCCTGGTGCGCAGCAGATGGTCGAGCGCGGTACAAGTACGTGCTCATGTTGAGGCCGCGAGGAGCTGCGAAAGCAGAGTAGGTGATACCCTCAGTGTACAGACCAAAGCCTCTGTCCTGGGGGTTATTCTGGCCGGCGGGCAGAGTTCCGGGTATGACCTCTGACTGATGGCGGTTGCCCCAGCCGGCGAGGTATTCGTAGGGGTCATTCTCGCGGGTTGGTTTGGTGCGCTGGAGGTCTGTGTAGTGGAAGACTTTTTGGGGATCTGAGGCGGGTTCACGTCTCTTGATAGCGGCGACCATACTGATGTTTGCTGGGTAGTCTTTTAGGGATGTGATGTGATTGTTGAAATTATTCAAGTCTGAGATGGCTTGGATCTAATCTGATTGTTCATTTTCCTTTTATTCTCCGGGTGTATTAGTAGAGAGGTTGTGTAAGTCCCATGTCTATTACCGAGCGGCAGATGCGCAAATGGGCCAGTAAGTGGGAGACCTGACATCGCATGTGGGGATATGGAGCTCCCACATAATCAGACCAGAGGCATCATTCTTACCCCTCAACCTTATGAATACGTCGTATGTTTAATTAATTTCCAACGTGTGGGACTACCAATTGATATCAAATTACGGTAGTTGCCTGATTACTGCCTCAATAGTCTGGTTATCGGTGTCTTTTTTGTCGTCAATTATGCTACGCACACGTCAATCTTGCAGGGTACTCACCCAAATCACTCTTCAAGCTCATCCACACCGCTGGAATGCCCGTATACAGCTGCCAACGCTCATCCAGCACCGTGCAATCGGCTCAGTTAGTGCAATTGACTCTGTGATATTTCGAAACTTATTCGGTACCGACGAGATTCGCAATGTAAGTCATCATAGTAGCCCTCATTCATCGACAATTGACTAACTAACTGTACAGGTCTTCAGTGACCAAGCCTACATCAACAGATGCGTCGACGTTGAAGCTGCTCTAGCCCGAGCCCAAGCCCAATGCAAGGTCATTCCCGCCGATGCTGCAGCCGACATCACCTCCAAAGCCAATGCCACCGGTCTCAACATGGACAGGCTGCGCAACGAGACTGATGTCGTCGGCTATCCCATCTTGCCTCTTGTGCGTCAGCTGAACGACATGTGCGGCTCTGCTGGAAAGTATCTACATTGGGGTGCTACAACACAGGATATCATGGATACGGCGAGTGTGCTGCAGATCAAGTCTGGTCTTAATATCGTTGAGACCAAGTTGACTGGCGTTATAAATGCCCTTCAAACTCTTACGGTTACGTATCGCGATACGCCAATGGCTGGGAGAACACATCTACAACATGCACTACCTGTTACCTTTGGCTACAAATGCGCTGTGTGGGTATCAAGTCTGTACCGCCATAGGGAACGGCTTCAGCAATTGAAGAGTCGCGCTCTTGTCGTCCAATATGGAGGCGCAGCTGGAACTTTGGCGTCCCTCGGCGATGGCCCTGAGGGCGTCAATGTTCGAAAGCAACTCGCAGCAGAACTCGGCCTGGAGAACCCATCAATTACCTGGCATGTCGCCCGCGATGGCATAGCCGAAGTGACAAACTTCCTAGCCCTCATCGGTGGCTCCCTCGGCAAAATCGCCCTAGACCTAATAATCATGTCCTCCAACGAACTCGGCGAAGTAGCAGAACCCTTCGTCCCCCACCGCGGCGCCTCATCCACAATGCCCCAAAAGCGCAACCCCATCTCCAGCGAAGTCATCCTCGCCGCCTCCAAGATCCTGCGCTCCAACGCCAGTCTCGTTCTCGACGGCATGGTGTCCGACTTTGAACGCGCATCAGGGCCGTGGCATCTAGAGTGGGTAGCTGTACCTGAAAGCTTCGTCATAGCGGTTGGAGCGCTTCATCAAGCTGAGTTTGCGCTTTCTGGACTGGTTGTGGATAAGGAGCGTATGGCGGATAATCTTGCTTCGACGAGGGGACTCATTGTTGGTGAGGCGTTGATGATGGCGTTGGCGAAGTTTGTGGGGAGGCAGGATGCGCATGATATTGTTTATGAGGCTTGCAAGGTTACTATTGAGAGTAAGGATGGGAGTACGTTGCTTGAGACGTTGAAGAAGGATGGGAGGGTGACGAAGCATCTATCTCTGAGTGATCTGGAGAGGCTCTGTGATCCTATTAATTACTTAGGGTCGGCGCAGCGTATGGTGGACGACACATTGGCCGAAAGTGCATCTTAAAACGTCATCAGGTAGATACCAATAGACATCCAGCATTTAACTCATCAAGTTTACGGTCGGTCAGTCAGTGAAACGGTGACAAGTTGATGGGTTACATGCTCATTATTCTCCTCGTGCCTAAGTCTGGTATGGTATCAAGTCATCGGCGATCCTGAATGGCGCACCCGTTTTGCTCTTGAGCTCATCCATCTCAACCTCATCCACAAGCTCCCTCAGTACCAGACCCTCGGGTGTACAGTCAAATACTGCTAGGTCAGTGATGATTCTAGATACACATCGGGGACCGGTGAGCGGGAATGTGCATTCTATCATTAGGCGTTAGCAACTCTCACTTGTAATAACAGCATCTAACTTACCTTCCAGGATCTTTGGGTTTCCATTGCGGTCAACGTGTTCCTAGAAGTATCTATCAGCAATTGGTTCATCTTGGCAAATTTCAGGTAGTACGCACCATGGTGATGATGACTTTGGTCTTCTCCGGGCTGGCGACTAGATCCATTGCCCCACCGATACCTTTGACCTTTCCAGGCAGCATAAAATTGGCCAAGTCTTTACAGATCAGTCTCAGTCACTTTAAATGAAGCAAGGAAAAGGCATACCCCCGTATTGACTAACTTGCAGCGCGCCAAGCATAGTCAAGTCAATCTTCCCAGCCCTAATCATACCGAAGCTCTCGTGGCTTCCAAACGTAGAAGCACCAGGATTCAACGTCACCGTTTCTTTTCCAGGATTGATGAGATCCGGATCTTCCTCCCCAGGGTTTGGATATCTGCCCATTCCCAGGATACCATTCTCGGACTGAAGAATAACTTCGAGGTCATCTGGGAGCATTCCTGGTGTCGCGAGTGGCATTCCAATACCGAGATTGACGTACATGCCATCTTTCAGCTCTTTCGAAGCTCGTTTGATGATACGTTCTCGTCTTTGATTGGCGCTTGTCACTACAAAAGTCAGCAACGGTTGATCTCAGAAAATACGTCGGGTACCGCTCACCTTTGCCTTCACCGTTGGCATCTTGAGCAAACGTCAACTTCTCAATCTTTTTCGGCCTCGTGCTCTGAATGATAACATCGACATAAATCCCTTGAATATGAACACTCTCGGGATTTAATTGACCAACATCAACGATCTCGTCAGCCTCAACAATTGTCAACTTGGCGTTCTTAGCCATGGCCTCGTTGAAGTTGTTCTGTGCTTTCCGAAATGTGCAATTGCCCAGTCTATCCGCTTTGTGGACCTTGACCAGAGCGACATCGGCAAAGATTGCTTCTTCGAGTATGTACTTCTTGCCATGGAACTCGCGTGTTTCTCGTGGTCGTGACATGAGGGCTACGGAGCCATCTCTGTTATACCGGACAGGCAATTCACCAGTTTGCACTGAATAGGTAAATATGTTAGCCTCTCGTTGCTTAGCAGTGTTTGATAGACTTACCAACAGTGCCATAAGCCGCTGGGGTATAGAAGGCGGGTACACCAGCTGCCCCAGAAGCGCATCTCTCCGCCATCGTCCCCTGCGGTATCAACTCAAGGCTGAGCTCCCCACTGAGATACATCTTCTCAAAGACCTTGTTCTCTCCGATATACGACGCTATCATTTTACTAATCTGTCGGGTTTCCAGCAAACGGCCTACTAGTATTAACTTGGTGATCAGCAGCGTTATCAGTGCACATACCAAGTCCGACACCAGGCATGCCAGCATTGTTGGAGACGACGGTCAGATCTTTGAGATCCTTGCGTGCGGCAACAGCTTCAATAAGTGATTCGGGAACCCCAGAAAAGCCAAAGCCTCCGACGAGAACGGTCGATCCACTCTTTACTCTTTGGATGGCGTCGTTTTCTGAGGCACAGATTTTGTTGATCCTTCGCAAGACGGTGGAGGTCGAGAAGCTGCGTTGCGTGACGGTCAATAGGCGAGTTGAGGCCTGTGCACGGAAAGCTGATCTCATCATGGTTCTGGATTAAAGCAAGTCCAATGGTCGTATGAAGTGAATTGGAATGTCTAGTTCAATTGCTTGTTGCAGGATCTAGCTTACAGCCGAGTGAAGTCGTACTCAATTGTCGCCGGGCGGTTCCCTCAAGATTCAATTGCCTTGTTGTAGATGAATATTCTCATCATGGACAAGGGTTCAGTAGCGTCACTGCGTAAACCCCACATGCAAATGTTATTGTGTATGTGGGACTGAGACACCAGAAGTGCCGAGGTGAAGTGTTTATACCTCCATGAATGATGATATAGCAACTCTTATACGCATTAATCCATCTTTAGCATATTACCAATCCGACGCCTCGCGACTCTTGTTGTCAGTGTTATGAGTTCACCACGATGTTGACCATCCGAAGAAAGCTTGTTGCCCCGCTTTGGCGCTCGGCATTGAGCAGAAGATGCAATGCGACAGCGGCAACCCCAAGATTGCCTCTAACGGGAATCAGAGTCTTGGACATATCTAGAGTTCTCGCTGGAGTAAGTACTACATTTGTAGGCGACATCTGAGCCAGCGCTAACTCCAGAAAGCCATATTGCGCGCAGATCCTCGGTGACCTGGGGTTCGTAGCAACTCACTTCTCGAATCTATCCCATTTCTGACTTTGACAGAGCCGAAGTAATCAAGATTGAACATCCGACACGGGGCGACGATACGAGAGCTTGGGGACCGCCCTTTGCGCCTTATAAAGACGGACGGGGCGGTGAGGGCGAAAGTGCGTATTATTTATCGGTACGTGTTACGCTACCTGATCTTTGACGAACTTAATGCTTATCGCTCCGAGTAAAGGTGAACCGAAACAAGAGATCGGTAGCTGTCTCATTCAAGGAAAAAGAAGGATCGAAACTGATCCAAACACTCGCCGCCAAGGCCGATGTGATCGTCGAGAACTACCTGCCAGGCACTTTGAAGAAATACGGACTCGACTACAATACCCTTGCCAAGACGAACCCTCGACTTATCTACGCGAGTATAACAGGTTATGGTCAGACGGGTCCATACAGCAGTCGTGCAGGTTTTGATGTCATGGTCGAAGCTGAGATGGGTCTGATGCACATCACGGGCCCACGGGATGGACCGCCGGTGAAAGTCGGCGTTGCAGTTACTGACCTGACAACTGGACTATACGCAGTCAATAGTATCCTAGCTGCTGTGATTGAGAGGAGTCATTCTGGGCAGGGACAGGCGTTGGATGTGTGCTTGAGTGATTGTCAGGTTGCAACGTTAGCCAACATGGCGCAATCTGTGTTGGTGACAGGGAAGAGAGATGGCGGACGATATGGAACATCACATCGTGAGTCGCTCCACACAATATGACTGACACTTATACTGATGAGAACATTCAGCATCTGTAGTACCATATCGCGCATTCCGCACCAAAGACGGCGACATCCTCATTGGTGGGGCTAATGACAGACTCTTTGGTGTCCTGTGCAAATGTCTTGGTCAAGAAAATTGGGCAACCGATGAACGCTTCTCTACAAACTCAGTGCGAGTAGCCAACAGGGATGTACTCGAGCGCATGATTGAAGATATTACAAGTTCCAAGCTATCAAAAGAGTGGCTCGATATCTTTGAGGGTACTGGTCTGGCATATGCCAAGATCAACGATATCAAGGACACACTGGAGCACTCACACGGTATGTAATACTCACTTGGTTGCGAGAGCATACTGACAATGGCGAAATAGTTGTGGCGAGAGACATGATCAAGGAGATCCAACATCCTGCATGTGGGCAGTTGAAGGTGTTGAACAGCCCTGTCAAGTATTCCAGGACCCAGCCTTCGATCCGGACACCGCCGCCATTACTGGGCGAACATACCGACGAAGTATTGAGAGATGTACTGGGGTTAGATACAGCCGAAATTGCGAGGCTGAGGGAGAATAAGGCCGTTGGTGGATAATTAGAATTGGTGTATACTACTGTAGTAATATTTGTTCATCATTTCTACTCAACACTCTACTTGTCATGGTTGCGATAATCGACATGAATCCAATCGTTACAAATTGCGACTAAGTAATTGTATGGTAAATGGATTTTCTATTTGAACTACTCCATGATTATTGCAGATGCAACACCTATTCCAGTACTAAGATATCTGTTAGCATCATCTAAATCTAGGAAATATGGACAGTCTTACCTAGCACACATGCTAATAATACCAATCTCCTCCCCCCGTCTCCCAAGCTCCGCAATCAGCGTCGCAAGCTGTCTCGTCCCAGTAGCTCCAGTCGGATGCCCAATAGCGATAGCACCACCATTCGGATTAACCCTCTCAACATCCAAGCCTAGTTTATTAATGCACGCCAGAGTCTGACTCGCAAATGCTTCATTGAGTTCGATAACATCAACGTCTTTCTGCTCTATACCGACATGCTTGTACAGTCGTGGAATGGCATAGATGGGTCCCATGCCCATTTCGTCGGGTTCGCAGCCTGCGACTTGAGTTCCGAGGAAGCGAGCAACGGGTTTCAAGCCGCGTTCGGTTGCCCATGAGCGGCGGGCGAGGATGGCTGCTGATGCGCCGTCTGATATCTGGGACCTGTAGGGGGTTAGCAGAGCTAGTAATATGTAGGTTGCACTGTACTCACGAGTTACCAGCGGTGCTACCACCATCCTCTAGAAATGCTGGTTTAAGCTTGGCCAACTTCTCCAAGGTCACGTTCGGTCGGATAGTATCATCTGCAGAAACTCGAACCGGCGAAGCCTCTCCAGTTTCGTTGTCATGCACCGTATACTCAATCGGCACTATCTCCGCCTCAAACCTACCAGCTGCAAGAGCCTCATTCGCACGAGTATGGCTCAAGAGCGCGTACTCATCTTGCATCTTACGAACAACTCCATATCTCTTGGCCACATTCTCTGATGTAATACCCATGGGCATAAGACAGTCCGCAGCTGCTTTGACCTTGGTCTTTCGCAGATTTGGACCCACGTCTTGGGGTATACCTCGCGACTGATAGTTCTTCGACATGCTTTCGACACCTCCTGCGAGAGCAACTTCAATCTGACCCGCTTGAATAGCATGCGCCATATGTGTTGCGGCCTGGAGGCTGCTTGAACACTGACGGTTAACCGTGTGAAATGTCGTTGATGTCGGAAAGCCGGCGTGTAAGAGTGCCATTCTACCGGTCTTTGCGAAGCCTAGCTCTGCAAGAACATTCCCTATCAGAACATCTTGAACATCTGCAGTCTGGATCTTGGCCCGCAGTGCCGCTTCGGCCATAACCTAAGGACATGTCAGCCACAATGCCTGCGATCGAGAATTATGGTTAACTTACCGGCGCCAGAATGTCTTCTGGCCACGCATCTTTGAATCCTCCTTTGAAAGCTCGTGTAATGGGACTGCGAACAGCTGATAGAATGACTATATCACTAGGTGACTTTGTCGACAGTGTTTTCAAATGCCTTGTAATACTCGCCATTGTTTTCTTTTTTTCTCTATTTTTCTTTTTTGTGTATATCCAATTGCAACAAGGTATTCTGTTCTCTCTCCTGTTGCTTAGGTCCATGGCCATGATGCCTTACTTGGCAGCTTGAGCACTATCCCTGTTCTGGCGTCCCACATCATTTCAGTCTATATCCGTAATTCCGCACGTGGAGTTCCCATGCTCATGTGGAGAGGAGTTCACACGCGTCACGCGCGTTCCATGTGGGGAGGATGTGGAACGCGTTTGCCCAAGGCTGCGCTAGGCTCACTTCAGCGAGAGCGAGCCACCGTCCGCTCATTCTCATCCTACCCTGTATTGTCGTCCTTGATTGAGTTGCTGTAGACTGAGCAGCTTTTCACAGTGACAAACACCCTAGTCACAAGCAATTATGGCTTTCGAGTTTGGTAAAGAAGTGTGTTATCTAGCCTACGAAGGCCGAGAGACGCCTAAAGTCTCATATGGGCTCAAATTCCCTGAGACCTCCTTACGTCACTGTCGCGATACCTTTGCGAGTTCCAGGGTGTATGTGATTTGTTCAAAGTCTTTGGCGCAATCTACAGATGCACTTGACACACTTCGCTCGGCCCTTGGTAGCAGGATTGTCGGGGTCAGAATAGGCATCAATCCGCATACTCCAATTGCGCAAGTCCTCGAAGTCGTCAATGATGCGTCAAAACTCAACATCGACTGTCTCGTGACGCTAGGTGCTGGCAGTCTCACGGATGCCGCCAAGTTGGTGAGACTCGCTATAGCCAACTCAGTCGCCACTGAAGAGGAGATGAATACATTGTGGGGAATACCAAAAAGCAATCCTGCGTTACGGAACAACATATCTAAGCCGACTATTCCTCTTATCCACATCCCGACGTCACTGTCCGGCGGAGAGTTTCAGGCCATCGCGGGAGGAACCGAGTCCCAAGGCCACGCAAAGAGAACATTTCACTGCGAGGGCGTCGATCCAGAACTCGTCATCCAAGATCCAGAGCTATGCCTCACTACCCCGGAGTGGGTTTGGCTTAGTACAGGCATTCGAGCTGTAGATCATTGTGTCGAAACGCTCTGCTCGCTTGTCTCAAACGACAAAGCCGATGAATGGTCTAAAAAGGGACTCGTGAAACTTGTGAGTGGTCTATTGGCAACCAAGGCAGATCCGAAGTCTCTACAAGCGCGACATCTATGCCATCAGGGTGTTGTCTCGTCGATGTGTGCCGTGTCAAGTGGTGTTCCACTCGGTGCGAGTCATGCCATCGGACATCAGCTTGGGCCTCTTGGCGTTGGTCACGGTGAAACGAGCTGTATACTCTTACCTGCTGTGTGCAGATTCAATTACAACAAAAAGGCAAATGTTGAGAGACAGGAAGTAGTACGGGACTTGTTGTTGGAACAGGATGAAGTCCGGCAACTGTTGCAGGCGAAGGGTCTTGATAAGAGCGCCGTGGGGTTGGCCGATATCTTGGACGTGTTTATTTCTGCTCTAGGAATGCCTCGATCACTTGAAGAAGTTGGAGTCGGAGAGGATAAGGTTGAGGTTCTTGCAAAGAATAGCCTGGACGACATATGGATTCAGACCAATGCGCTCCCTATCACGGAGGCTAGTCAGGTCATGGAGATACTTAACATGTGCGTTAAAAGATCATAGATCTTGTATATAAACGGTTATATGCCTAAATCTAATACTGCCTATTGGTGTAGTACTCATACTTGCCCGCCAACCGAACTCGGAACGTGCGACCCCAGATAACCATGGGCAAACAAGTCAAAGCAACGGCAGTAAAGATACAGCCCAAGACCACGTACATATTGTAAACTCCCATACCTTCCATCCACGGTGTAACGGCAAAGACAAGACCGGTTGCAATGACGTTACGAACAAACACAACGCCTGTCAATGCAGGACCTATAATCTTGAATGGATGTTAGACCATAGCAGGAAGATTGGAGTTGGGATAGCTTACATGTTCGTGAGAATCTTGAAGGAATGTGAGGGACATGTCTCCGCCACCTCCGATGGCGAAACCGATAAAGCCTGCGCCTACGGCATTGATGATCCAAGGCATTCCCTTGGCAATGGTGAGCCCATACATGAGACATCCGACGGTCATGGATAACCCAGGAACCAGGAATAGCCACAATCTCGTCTCGGGCTCATAGATACCCCCACGGCGTTTCGCAATCTGCACGATGGACCAGTCAACGAGTGGTCCTCCAAAGATGGCTCCCAGGATTGCACCAATAAATGGAGGAATGTTCATGTTTCCAACACCAGCTGTCGTGAAGTTGTACGGGGGAATGGAGTACAATGAACTCTGAGTAACGGCCAAAATTGCAAGCATGGCGATACTCCAACCATACTGTAACGCAGCAAACATGACAGCAGGGAATGTTGCAAGGAGTTGGAAAGGCTCGTAGATATCTCTCCAGAACGTTCGCTTCTGAGTGGACTCGTGCTTATCCAACGTCAAAAGTGCATGGCGCTTCCAGTAGGAGTTCATGGGGATGGTGTGATCTATCTCAACTGTGTCGCTCTGCTGCTCCATAGAATCGACGCTGGCTGGTGAATCGTTTGGCAAGGGTGTCTTTGCGGTGCTGTTAACTTTGGAGAACTCGTTATCGGTAGGTGAGGAGGCGGTGGCTCGTGGGTCGTGGCCGTTGAGTGCTGCGGGGATGTACTTTGTTTCTTCGAGGAAGAAGAACATGAGGACCGTGACGATACCGGTGAAGACGGTGGCGGACCAGCATGCCCAGCGCCAGCCCATTGTCACGGCGACTTGACCGCCGTAGACGGGTCCAAGATAGTTCTGTATTTGTTAGAATGTGACATCAGTGAAGAGATTATAGGACTACTCACCCCTACTAGGACCATCATGAAGTAGATACCATTCATTGTACCACGTTGATGGACGAAGAAAAGTTCCGTTACCTGCCAGACCGATGAGCATGAGTTCACTTTAATTCCAGGTAGGTGGGACTTACTGTGACCTGGAACAAGGCCTCGTTGACAGCTCCAGCAATACCAGCAATAGTATTCATACCAACCATATCGCCAACAGTGTGCGTCTCAGCTTGCCAAGCCCCGGCACCAAACATGATCAACGATGTAACGAGATAAACCGGTCGGCGGCCGATGCGCAGGGCGATAGGGATGAAGATGATGCAGCCAGTGGCAAGACCTGCCATGTTTGCTGCATATCCGTTGTTCAGCATGTCATAGCTCATGCCGAGCTCTTCGTTGAAGTTCTGCCAGAATGGGACGCTCATGCAGGGACTGGAATGTCTCAATTAGCGCTGCAAGAATAGAGTGAAGTTGAAGACGTACATGCAAAACATCATCATCGAGTATAGGGAGAGCAGAACCATGTGGAGGGTTTTGCGCATCGGACTCCAGTTCTGAAATTGTTAGAGGAGGCTAATTGAGGATGGGGTTTTCGTACCAGAGGCTGATTCGGATCTGAAGTTGGCCGAGGAGCCAGCACAATATGAGTAGCTTGCAAGTCATTGATGCGCTGCGTGCCCGGAGGCAACAAGCCAACCGTCAAAGTACCCTCTTCAAACGACATGATAGAATACCAGACGAAGGTCAGTGAATGGATGTTTCAAGATCGCCAAGACTAACGGGACATAGCGACATGTTTAAATATCCAAGCCAGAGTCTCATATCTCGACTAGTTGACGGCGAATGCGGGGTTGGCCGACACTAGATAAGCCTCCAGCCGACGGTCGCAGCATTCCGACTTCGCTGATACGACATGAGCCAATCATCACTCGGGGAGCGGGTGGTAGACTGGGCGATCGAGCTATGCTGAAATAGGCTGGTCGAGCCCATGATAATGAATGACGATGTTACTGGTTCTAGACCTTGCGGCACCTGCGACAATCAGTGCCGCAAGCGGTATCGCGGCGTTCTTGGTCACTTTTGTTTCCCTTTTTGGAATGCTGATGATGCTGTGGGATGTATTGTATAAAAAGGGTAGTTGTTTGGAGACGACCGTCTTTATCGCGGAACATCAGCTCAATACCTTGCATATGTCTTTGTAGCTGGTAACTTTGGTGCTACCATGCGACTTGTGAGTGCTATCTTGATACTTGGGCGTGTCGACTTTTGGACTTCCTGAAGCTTATCGACTCGCTGCGCATGTCACTTTGATTGACTAGACCATCCCTGTCTATCTAAGGCTCCTTGTCAAGGTCGAGCACATCCTCAATTCTTCCCTGGCTCTGAATCTCTCCCTGCGAAAGAAGAATAACTTTCACCTGTTGACTCTGTCCTCCAGTTCTCGCGATACCCTCAAAACTAGACAACCGATGCGTAATCTCAATCACAGTATGTCCGTTATCCGTAAAAGCCTCTTTCACGACGTGCCGCATAGTTAACTCTGTCAGCCCATCAACCGATGATGTCGCTTCGTCCAGAAGAAGAATAGACTTTGTTCCCGTGACTGAAGAATGCTCTGCTCGTAGGATGGCTCTTGTTAAGGCGAACAGCTGAGTTTGGCCAGTTGACATGTGAGGCAACGAGCTAAGAGGATCATCCAGGATGTCTACCAGCTTTGCTGCTGGATTAGTGTCGAAATGTCCACAGAGCCCAGTTCGTTCGAGTGCTTTCATGATGACATTGTCGGAAAGAGTTTCTGAAGGCTATAAAGAGGAAAACAGAGGTAATTCGTTAATACAAGTTCCTGTCGAAGGTTGAGCTTGAATGATTACTTACGTCCAAGTTGAAACGGAGGCTAGCCTGTGCGAGCAAAAATGGATCCTGAGTTACTGTGATAAAACATCGTTCGCGTATAATTGACAGCGGAACCAGGTTCAAATCGATTCCATCAACTACGATGGCCCCGGATTGGGTACTGAGAAGACGGAGCAGGGCGAGAAGGAGAGTGCTCTTCCCACTAGGAAAGCCTGTCAGTAACAGATCCATATGATAGAGAAGGGCTGGTATAGAGAACCTACCTGCCCGTCCTACCACAGATCACCAAATGTTGGCCTGGCTCAATGGATAGGTTGATGTTCTTCAAGGCCGGCACGTTCGTCTCTTCGTAAGAGACCGTCAGGTCACGGACCTCAACCGCCCCACATGAAGGCCAAGTGTTAGAGACTACTGCCCCGGATGCTGGCTGTTCTTCTGCTACTGTGTTTGCTTCCAGTGTCTTCAAACGCGATCTGTGACAGTGATTTAATTAGAAAAT
Organism: Fusarium pseudoanthophilum; assembly: GCA_013395995.1. Lineage (NCBI taxonomy): Eukaryota > Fungi > Ascomycota > Sordariomycetes > Hypocreales > Nectriaceae > Fusarium > Fusarium pseudoanthophilum. The sequence goes on along the minus strand of JAAOAR010000086.1, from coordinate 63,903 downwards.
GCAAAACCTCAACAGATCAAGGGCAGCTGTCTAATCGATACGCAGAAGTTGCAAGCCCGAACTTACATGGCACCGAGAGATATCTCCAAATTCGTCCAAGACGTGACAAGCGATAAAAGCGTCGAGTTGGCGACGAGGACAATATTCAACGACATGCCAATCTGGCCAGCTGTTGTGCTGCCCTCCAAGAAGACTGCCAAAGTTATCAGGATCACTGCCATGGCGGCAATGACCAAGTCAAGAACAATGTTGAGCCAGAGCTGCAAGCAAAGCAGAATGTACGCCGGTTGCTGGGACTTATCAAGACAGCCCATGTTAGTACTCTCTGCTTGCTTTATTCAGCCAAACGATCGGATGCTGACGACACCCTCGACCTGTGAATTGACGAGACAGTCAGCCTTGCTTCGTAAGGTGCAGCAGCTGGTACTTACGGACTCAAGGAAGCTTGAGTAAACAGCAGACTGAGATTCCAGTTGGAGCAGACGAAGCTGTCGAGATGTGCGTAGGTACACTCTTTGCACAATGTAGACCACCATGATGCAGATCGGCAACGTGGCAGTCAGCAGTTTCTGAGCACTGAAAAGGAGAGCGGCTTGCACCAGGAGCTTGAAGATTTCTACAGACAGTCAGAAAGTCTACATCGTACACATATGCTGTGAAATTGGGTGGTACTAACGGTTGCTTAGTGAGAGAATTGCCGGAGGTAGGCTCTTGTCGACGAGCTGGATATCTTCACTGAACCTGAAAGTCATCAGCCAAGTGGCAAGCATGAAGAGGTAAATGGGGTACGCTACCGATTCAGTATTGAGCCTGTCTCTGTCATTGAGAAGAACAATAATGGAGCGCTAGGATCAGTTAGCTAAACCTTTTATACGATGGTCATGCTGAACAGACCCAAAGACAGTGGAAAGTAAGCGTCGGTGGAGCTCGAATCCTGACGTTGGCGCAATCAACATATGAGTTGACCTTTAAGTCGGCCATTAGCCACATAAGAGTACGTTTAGAGGGTCAATGACATACCACATCGACCCATTCGTGGCTGTCCAAGCGAGGAGTGAAAGGATGAGGTAGCCTCCGATATAGAAACTCGTCTGTGAGACTGGTGATTCCGTCCACTTCTGAAGCCAGTACTGTGGAAAGGTCAAAAAGAATGAGTACGAAGCTGTGCAAGTGAGTAGTATGAAGAAGTTACGCGGGTGCACAGCTTTTAGGTAATATCCTATGCCAGTTAGCGAGTGCTATGTCGTTGAAAGCTTTGTACATACCGTATAGAGAGAAGTCACCTGTTGATCTACCTAAATCAGCCATAGCCTCAGTTACTTCGAGAGCCTGGCTATGGATTGTCTTGTTCGTTTCTGCGAAGCCGGTGTTCGTTTCAGAGACTGTCGCGTTGATATGCGCCTGACGTAAGTGCACCGCTTCTTCATTTATTGCGTTTGGTGACCCTTGATACGTGACTCTTCCGTTCTCCAGAATGATCAACGAGTCCGCCAGGCTAAAGTGCTTGGCTGAAGATTATGAGCATCAATATGTCCCGAGAGATATTGTTGAACACTCACTGGAGTTGGCGATCAAGATGACTGTAGTGCCTGTCTTGCGGAAGTGGCCATGGGTTCCCAGAAGATTAAAAACGACCTTTCCCTCAGTGTTGTGATCAAGAGCCGAGAAGCTGTCGTCAAGAAGCACGATCTCGCACCTAGCATACACAGCCCGCGCGAGTGCCTGATGAAAGGTCAGAAAACTCATGCTTCAAAAGCAGAGATAGAACCAAATACATACAAAACGCTGCCTTTGACCTCCAGAGAGCTTCAGGCCCCGGCTCCCAATCAAAGTATCGTCCCCGAGCGGCAAGGCTGAGATATCCTCATCGAGGCAGCAAAGCTTGACGATATGCCTATACCATCCAGGCTCGAAATTTCCAAAGCCACAAACCGCTTCCTTCAGAGTTCCACTCGGTAACCAGGGCGATTGTTCGCAGTAAGCAATCCGCTTGGTGGACACGGAGATTGTCCCACTTGACGTTGGGATCTCGCCTAGAATGCACCGGGCGAGGATCGTTTTTCCACTCCCAACTGCTCCAGCGCAAATGAATACCGAGCCTTGATTTACGGTGAAATTGACGTTTTCGAGGATTGGGCGCGATGATGAATGCGACTGAACAGTGACATCGTCAAAGCAAATGGCTAATGAAGAATCGTCGTCCTTCGTTTTCGGCTTGAACAACCGTCTCTCATCAGCTCGACCAGGCTGGACAAGATAGTCTTGAATTCTTCCAAAAGCAGCCAAAGAGCCAATAGCACGAGGCAAAATCGTCATGATCATGTTTGCCGGATGGGTTACTAGCCCAAGAAGTGCTGTTGTCGTGAATGCAGTCTCGGCATCGAGAGTTGATCCACGGAGGTTAGCATACAACACGAATATGACGAATGTTAGTATAGGAGAGAATATTCCGAGCGCATTTGCTATCATGGTTAGCGGAGGTAGAACTGTTAGATAGTCATCATGAAAACCTACCACTGGCGTTATACGCGACCATCATCCACCGCACTTTTTTAGCCATCTCTAATTCTTGGGCTCGAAGCTTCTGAAGCAAAGCCTCGGTCTGTCTGGAAAGTCCAAGCATCTTCATCACTTTCATAGACGAGAGCGCAGATGCTGTCAGGGAAATTCGCCTCTGTGTCGCCTCATTCCAGGCTTTCTGCTTGCTTTGCAGATTTTTGGCCAGGTACCGACTCATTCGAGAACAAACTTTGAAACAAAAGCCCGTTAGCTGTATTTATCAAGACTAAATCTGAACTGGAAGTCTCACAGAAAATAATCACGAGTGGAACCGGGGCGGCCCAGCGGATTTGTCGAGCCAGCATCGCCATCCCGATTATTACCTCAACGATATGTGCCCAAGTTTCATGGAACATACTAGCGAATCTCATCACGCTCTCCGTATCTGTGCTGATCAGAGTAAGAGCTATACCGTCGTTGTAGTTGCTTGACGACTGCCGCAGTGCTGCGTTATTGATCAGCCCGACGAGTGTGCCTTTGGTCATGATGCTGAGTCGGTTCAAACGGTGGTGGTAGACTGCTTCAAATACTGCTAGCCCGAAGTATACCGCAGCGGCTTTAATGATTAGCATCAACCTACCTCCATCAGAGTTGCTGCTTAGTATTCGGACCGCAGAGCTAATGAGAGCTGGCTGTGCGTAGCGAAAGAATATCAGACATAACCGAAGGATGACTGGTGCCATGAACTGAGGTAGCATACTCTTCACGAGGCAGATGGGTAGTGTCATCTTGGTCAATGGTTTTGCCCTCTGGTCCCACCCCTTCAAGCCATCACGACGGAGCTTCCCCGATGTGAGCAGGTGGTCAATCGGAGGAAGATCATCACCAGAAAGTATGATCTGGTTTCCCAAGGCGAGAATGGGGTTGATCCACCAGAAGAATGTCCTGCTTAGAATTCCTGCGAGCTCTTCGGGAGATTGGGAAGAGTAGGGACTTTTGAGAACTCGTTGTTTGCTTCGGCTTTCTGTGACGACCAGAAGAAGCTTCAGAGTAAGTTTGGTGGCGGGCATCAACCACTGCTCAAGACCATCTTGTATCGCAACAGCTATATCGAGCCCCAAAGATACGAGTAAAAAGACAACGGCGATGTCAGCTGGCCTAATTGAGCGCATACGTTCCAGGTATATCAAAGGACAGAGAAGTGCAGTAGCGACGAAAGATGTAACTGGCACTACAATGCGATGGCGATCTTTCTGCAAGACATCACCTGCCAAAGAATAAAGATTCGCCGTAAGAAGTAGGCCTGCTATTATCTGTACAGTACGTAACGTCAGCTTCATATTGCCGTACAAGTTGAAAGAGGCTGTACGAGCGATGAGGAACCAGAATATGCTGGGATAACTTTGATAGTCTCTTTTCGAAGTCGCCATAGTCGCAACAATATTAGTATAGAAAACATGGTGTTGACAAGGCCTGAGGCCAGGTCAATTGTGGCGCTGTTGTTCATGGTATAGGTGTGCGAGGACAACATCGCGAAAGAGACGACACTGGGAAATGATGACTTGTTCTGGGACCGCCTCAAGATGTAGGAGAATGGATGTGAGAGGTTTGTTCCAAGTTCATAGGAAGCGGCAGGCAAGTTGATTGATACTAAGACGGATAGACGCTATGCAGATACGAGATGGTAAAAATAGAGGTTACAGTGGGTCAGTCAGATCATAGACTAGGATTGCGCGATATGGCTTATCTCTTACGGTGGCCAACAGAATCAATTCCTGGTGGGCGCAATGGATGCAGGGCACACAATAGAGAAGGGCCTTTTGAATCTACGAGAGCTCGACCAACAACGGTGAGTTTTACCACCTTCTTAGATAGGCATGGCGCTGTATGATATCAGAACCCATTTTAAATTGAAGTTGTCTGTCAATATTGCATCGGTTCTACCACCATTAAATAACAATAAGACGTCCGTGTTTAACAATGAACACGAACCACCGAGACATTAGCCGCATAGCCGACCATGGTACAACATCTCCAGCTCATATATCAAGCCATCTTAACTCCACCTGCAGTATTGCCATCGCTCTTCTCATCATGGCTCTCAGTGGGCTTATCATCTGCACTCGAGACTGGGGCAGCTCCATCAACAACACCGGTATGACCTCGACCAACCATGGCAGATTGAACATGATTTGTCATGAATGCAGTAGGATCCTCCACGAATAAGGCACAAATGACAGCAACAGTTGAAAATGCAATTGTGATGTAAAAGACGAACTGGAATGCGCGACCGTAGGCTAGTCTGACTGCATGTCGAAGGACTTCCTGGATCTCCGGTGTCATGCCAGGGACGGCGTCGAGGGCACCGGGAACACCAAGGTTATGTTGAATGGTACCCGGGATGATGAGGCCCAGATCAGTCGCATTGAGACCGCTCTGTAGTGCAGCACGAGCGATCTCCTCGCCAGAATAAGTCTTGAACTTATCCTGGAAGATGGTGTTGAAGATGGCATTTCCGACCGCACCGCCGGCTGATCGGAAGGTACCCAGAAGACCCATGGCGAGACCCAGGTGAGAATGCGGGACATGTAGACTGGCGATGGAGTATCCCAAGATGGTGCAAAGAACAAACATTGGAACTCCAAAGGCTGGTACAAACGCCCAGGCGAGCTTGTGGTTCGGGTTGACGGTTGCGGCGCTAGCTCCGATGAAGATAGCCTGGAATGCTGTGCCGGCGACAAATTGCCATTTGATGTGACCGATCTTGTGAGAGAAAAGAGGAACCAGGAAACCACAAACACCTTGCATCAGGGTGTTGGGCAATGCCAGAACACCAATCTCGATGCCGTCAGTGGTGAACATGTAAAGAGAACCTTGGGGCAGCAGAGCAGAAAGGGAATTATAGTTCATTCCCGAAATGAACAAGACAACAATGACAAGAAGAAAGCCACGGATGGTAGAAAAGAGACTGAGAGGAAACATGGGAGCTTTGGCAATGAAAAAGTCGTAGATGAAAGCGGCGACAATTGTGAATAGCCCGAGAACGATGGGAACGATTGTACTTGCACTCTTCCACGGATGGGAAGTTGTGCCGCCCCAAGTCAAGCCGATCAAGAATACAGCAAGTCCAGCTGTGAACAGACCAAGGCCAATCCAGTCGATCTCGCGGAACTGAGTCCAGCGTGACTTATCGAAATCGCCTTGGGGGTGACTCGTTGGCCAGTAGAACAAGGCCGTACCGAGCAAGGAGATGGCCTGGACGATGACGGCCATGTAGAAGAGCCATCGCCAGGTCGCATACTTGTACATGGCATTTGCGAGAAGAACGCTCACCACGGCCCTGGAACCCCAGCATTAGTAATCGTCAATGCTTAGGGGATGCGTTGCGTAGACTTACCAAGGAATAGCAATTCCTCCCTCGAGAATGCCCAGGCCGAGAGACCGCCATTTGTTGGGAAGCATCTCAGGGACACCTGCATACGCCACAAAGACAAAGCCAGCTCCGAGGCCCACGAGAGTCTCGGCTGCAATTATGCTTTGGGTGTTCTGAGCGGTTCCTCCCACAATGTTGCCGATCAAAACGATGAATTGACCTGCAAGGATAATACTTCGGCGTCCAAAGATATCGCTAAAGGGACCACCGAGGGAAAAAGAGCAGGCTGTCGAGAGAGACCATGCTCCCACGACCCACGGCAGTTGGCTCGCATCGCCAAGTTCATTCGTGATCTGCACAACAATACTAGCAACGCAAACGAATGAAAGGCCAACAGCTGGTCCGAAGGACAATGCCATTGACTGTCAATCGGTATTAGTCAGTTCCGATTCCGAAGATTATATGATCACAGGGGGGTTCTTACAAAGATCGCAATCCAGACTCGGGCTCCCGTCTTCGGCTGCGTAGTGGGATTGTCCTCCAGGGCAGCACGATGAGGATCATCCTCGAGTTCGACTTTGGCGTGCGTTAGAGTATTCGGCTGAGCCATGATGATCACTTAACCGAGGTGTCTTTAGTGAAGAATTAAAAAAGGGTGAGATGGAACAGAGTAGTATTGCCCCCTAACGACGATATTCAGGAGCCTGGTCCTGTTTTACTATTATACCTTATCAACGGGATGGTCGGGACTTGACTCACTTAAACTGCCGATGCCTCAACTCTGTGGGGTTGCTAGCGCTTGTGGGGTCCTCGAATTTGTCTGTGTGGGGATAGAGTTTGGCAGAATGCGGGGAGACTACCCTGGACCCCTGCATGTGATGTCCTGTAGCTCGTTGAAAGCAGAAATAAACCATTCTTGATTCGGTGATGGGCTGGGTTTCAGCCCGTGATTCGATATGTGCACTTATCTACAGGGCAATTGCCGAGTTCTGATCGCTCGGCGGGGTTCCGATGTGGGACGGCCGATATGTCTACCGAGGTTTTGTGCCGTCTTTCTTCATGATGCGAAAATCATCGCGGTCAAGGGTTGGGCTCACGATATGTTTGAAGATAAAAAGGCCAGAGAAAATTAATTGAATTGTGTTTTGGCTACAGAAACTCAACAAACGATAAACTCCATTCTCCACACTCTCATCTCGCGGCATCTCACCATGACCAACAAGACAGATCTCAGAGTCTCCATCATTGGAGCAGGTATGATCCCGTTGAATGACACAAACAACATCCAATGATAACTTACTCCTCATCCAGGAATGGGAGGGTTGGCAGCCGCCCTAGCCTTCGCCAAGAAAGGCTTCACGAACATCCATGTCTACGAAGACGCACCCGCCCTCGGCTTCGTCGGCGCCGGCATCCAAATGGCCCCCAACATGATCCGCCTCCTCGACCAACTCGGCGTCTGGACCAGATCCTCCATCAAAGACGAAGCAACACAAGTCGAAGAAGTCGTCATCCACGACGGCGCGTCGAATAAACTTCTTGTGCGCGTTTCCATGACTGATATTGGCGATAAGTATGAATATCCCCACTATGCAGGTCATCGTGCTTCACTCGCTGAGGGGATTTATGATGCTGCTAAGGCGGAGCCGGCGGTGAAATTTCATTTTAAGAAGACGTTGCAGTATGTTGAGGACTTTGGACCGGGGAAGGTCAAGTTTGTTGTTAAAGATGAGAATGGCAAGCCGCAGATTGTTGAGACGGATGTGCTCATTGGTGCTGATGGGATCAAGTCCAAGGTCAGGGAGTCGATTCTTGCTCATCTGAACTTGGCCGCAGACATTCTTGAGACTGGGACAGCAGCTTACAGAATTCTTCTGCCCCGAGAACTGCTGGAACCACATCCGTACTTGATGTACATGCTCAACAGCAACACCGTCAGACGCTGGATAGGCGAAAAGCGACACATCATCGCCTATCCCATTCACAATCACTCTATCTTCAACATTGCTTCAGTTCAGCCGGATGTCAATTTCGCCGGCGCTACCAACGCTACATGGACTAACAAGGGAAGCAAAAAGGCCATGAAGCAGGTCTTTGAAGATTTCAACCCAATTGTTCAACAACTTCTCGACCTTGTTCCAGGCGATGACGTTGTCGAGTGGAAGTTGCGCTGTCATGAGCCTCTTGCCACCTGGACATGCGGTGCAGTCACCATGCTAGGCGACGCATGCCATCCAACACTACCCCACCTCTCACAAGGCGCTGCAATGGCGATCGAAGACGCAGCAACACTCGCTGAAGCCTTGAGTCTAATGCCAGGCGACGGCTCAGACCGAGAAGCCATCGAAAAGACATTAAAGGTATATGAACTTCTGCGAAAACCTCGCACATCGACTTTGGTGGATTTGGCAGTTCAGTCTGCCAAGGCTTTGCACTTGGGCGCTGGAAATGCTAGGGAGGAACGAGATCGTCAGTTTGCGGCTGCAAAGACGGGGTCTGCGCCTGTGCCGGATAAGTGGGTTAGCCCGGAGGTGCAGAAGATGATTTACGAGCATGATTGCATCAAGGATACGAGAGACCGGTTTGAGCAGACTTATAAATCTGTTTCTAAGGGGGTTACGTCGAAGCTGTAGAATATGGAGATTTTCATGTAGCATAGCGGAAGCTTGCGGAGAGAGTCTCATTGCATATGTGTTTTAAGCTTTATCTTGTCTGTAGAAGTTATTTGTGTAGTTTTATATCCTATGTCAACGCATCTTCAACAGCTAGTAGACTCTCCCTAGCCTCCAAGATACGCTTATAGACGGCTGTGACGGCATTAGTGAAGGGATAAAGTATCTGGATCATGATCTTACCGACGAGTGGCCACCGCTTCCCCATGTGCGAGAGCAGCCAGGTCAATGATTCCTTCTTGCTCTGTACGTCCTCTGCAAGCCATAATTTACCCATTCGCAAGAGAACTAGCATGCCTTGGTAGACTAGTTCAACCAGAAAGAGAGAACATCTCCCGTCTTCAAGATACTGCGATAGCTCATAACCGCCTTCGCGCAGGGTCGCCGAGATACGAACTAAAGTTTCGAGTGCAGAAATTGTTTCTGGGAAGATATTGCGTGCCGAGTTTTGTTCTGACTCGTGGCCGGGTTGTCGCCAATAGTGCTGCTGCAGTAGCAGAATCCCACTCGTCCAAGTCAGTATGGATGTCTTACTGAGTTGGGGTGACTCACATGTATGATACACAGCTTTGACTACAAAACGCCAGGCGACGGCTTGTCGCCTCGAGTTCGTTGACGCGGACTAGGGACTCAAGTGTACGGCAGAGCTGTCCCACCTCCTCAGATGTACTATTCTGTGGAGCCTCGCTGCTATTAGATGCAATGCGACAGAGTGAGAGGGATTTGCTGATGAGGTGCATGGCTTGACATAGCCTTGCGAAGGACCCCATCTTGAAGGTGAACCCTTCAGATATGCGAGTAGCATGTTCGGGAGAAGATGACTGTTGATGAGATACGTTGGTTAGTAGGGCTGGTAAGGAAAGGATAAATTGATAATCATACTTGGCTGTAAAAGAACTCATCATCCACAGGGAGAAAGTCCTCGAATGAGGGATCAGCCGTGCTTAAGCCACGAGAAGGTTGGGATACGTTCAGCAAGCTTCATGCAACAAATTAGCACAATCCACGATGCTTGGAGCAATTGACATACCGGTCAAGGATCAACGCCCCCCACCAAACCCTCCTCATCTCCTCGATATCCGCCCACGAGGCACCCACAGTTGCTGCACAGTCCTTTCCCAGCGCAGTCTGGTTAATCTTATCCATTCCCCTGGCCATACCATACCTCGCCAAAGCCCCGACAGTCAAATAAGCAGCTGGGAAAATCGCGTCGCCCATCTCAAACACAGCAATGAAGACTGCTGACTGCATGACCTGAAGGCATGAGTCCTCCTGACGCTCCACTTCCGCATATAATTTCTTCACAAGCTCGTATAACACGGCCTTCTCTTCAACTTTGTCGACAGGCAGACAGCACAGCTTCATGCACAGTGCCAAGAGGGCTGTTGGGCGGCGGAGTGGAACAAGGGGATTCAACACGGCCGCCAGGTGACGCTTCCCGTTGACGATAGGCATCCACGATTTTGTCAACTGCAAGAATGCCGTGGTAGTCTCTTGCATCTGTTGCTGACTCCCCAGTTGTGCCTCAATCTCAGCTGGTATTTCCCAGTTGAGACGAGGGACCTGTAGATTCATGTCGCGAAAGAGGTCTGGGGCCAAAAAGCGAATTGCCTCCGCGTTGACCAAATCTTGTGCTTTTTTAGGCTGAGTAGTCTCTGAAGCGCTTCCCGCCGTGACATTTCCGAGATTGGCCCCATCGTCAATCGGTGAGGGGTTCTTCTGGCCGCGGTGCTGGGGATAGTAACATTCTATGCCTTTGCGACGACAGAGATAACATGTAGGCAATGATTTGTCACAGCTTCGCTTGCTCTCGCGACAACTAAAGCAGGAGACTCGAGCCCTGCTTCCAGGTGGCACGGGTTTCCATATTCCAACAGGCTTTGCGGAGGCCATTGTGGTGACGGGCGGGTAATGACGGTCAAGGAAGAGTAAGCAGACACGTCAGCGGATCTTGCGGTATTTTAGCGGTCCTTGACTTTGAGGAGAGAGATGACTAAGTCGGATGCAGGATTGTCATTGGTGGCTTTGATCATTGCGGGAAAGATTGCGGTCATTGCGGGGTTTTGGGTGCGGTCGTATCGCAAGCTGATCACTAAACAGAATATTAGTGAGCACAACGCTTATAAAGCTCCACCACAGATAGAAGCTATATGATATAGGTAACAGAGGTTGTAATTGCATATATAAGGAGATCTTTTCTTCGATTTTTAGAGGAATACTATCTACTCACTATTACAATCAAGCTACAAGAAATAAGCATCATCATAAACATCTCTATACCAGCAAGCCTTCAAGATCTCTTATCATCATGAAGTCAATCCTCATCGTCGGTGCCACTGGAGCTCAAGGCGGAGCCATTCTTCGCCACCTCTCCAGTACTGGACAATACAACATCACAGCCTTCACCCGCAGTGCCACTTCCCCCAAGGCTGTCGAACTAGCGGCTCTGCCTAATGTCAAGATCGCTGTTAGTGACGCTGCAACTGGCTATGACACCAAAGCCTTTGTCGCAGCTGCCACGGGTGTCGACTACGTTCTGGTGAACACCGATGGATTCGCCCTCGGAGAACAAGCTGAAGCCTATTGGGGCATCCGACTCTTCGAGTTGTCTGCTAGAGCTGGGGTCAAGCATTTTATCTACAGTGGTCTTGACTCTATTGGACCCAAGACTAACTATGATCCTGACCTGTATGTTGGGCATTATCAAGGCAAGGCTAGGATTCAAGGTAAACATTCATACTACATCCTATGCTACCGTCGGATCTGTGCTAATGCATGCTTTTAGACTGGATCCACGCTCAGAAAAACGTCAAGATGCAATGGACTATCATTAGATCAGGCCCATATATGGAACTCCTCTCGGCAGTCATGTCACCCGCTATCGAACAGGACGGTTCTCTCACCTTCCAGCTTCCTCTTGACGATGGCTCTATCCCATTCATACACCTAGGTGACTTTGGTAAATACGTCGACTGGGCACTCCAGCACCCTGAGGAGTCAAACCATTTGGACTTTGGTATTGCCACCGTTCTCGCAACCGGCGAAGACATCGCCAAAGCTTCTGAGAAGGTCAGCGGAAAGGCAAGCCGTTTTGTCAACGTCCCTATTGATATCTGGAACTCTGTTGCGTGGAAGTCACTCCCGCAAGGATCGGATACAAAGATTGGCTTCCAATCTGTCAAAGATGACAGTGGGCTTCTCATGACCTATGGAGAGAACTTCAAGAACTGGTGGAACCTTTACAAGGCGAGCCCCAGTGACAACTCAGGGCTGATCCAGAGGGACTTTGGGTTTCTGGATAGAATTGTGCCGGATCGTCTCAAGAGCGTGGAGGAGTGGATGAAAAAGGTTCAGTATACTGGGGATAAGCAGGATCTCCTGAATCTTGAGGCTCATACTAAGTAACTGGGTACAGAGGTGTAATAAGTACAGTATAGTTTTAGACGAGTTTAGATTGAATTAGGATACATTTAGAAGCATACTTTGATTCCATACTTGATGTCCCATCACGCCCCAAAGTGAGCGAAAGTAGCCCAAACCAACGGATCCTGGATCTTACTTGCCCTCAGCTCCATGACCGCAGTATAATAAGCCCTCGCAATGCAGTCTTCATCCTCATCATCCCCAAGCATCAACTCCTCATAGAATCGTTTAGCAACCACTCTAGCCTTGCTATTCTTAGCCTCCCAAAACGTCCCCACGACTTGTCGAAAACCCAACAATGAAAATGCTCCAGCGATATGGACTACTTCATCTACAAGATGCCGGGCTGATACATTTGCAGTTGAACATGCAGACAGGTACGCAAGCTGTGCATTTTCGTGTCGCGAGCCTTGGATCTCTTGGATCGTCAAGTGTGAATCAGTATCGGTGCCAAGTTGGAGGTAGCTCTTGCAGGGTTGAGTTGACATCGATTTTCCGTGACATCCAAAGAACACGACGTTACATGATGCAAGAGATGAAAGAGTTTTCGCCTTGTCTGGAGCTATGAGAACTCTGGGCTTGCAGTGCTGTTGAACCATGTCATTGAGCTCATATGCTGACTGTTCAACTGATAATTCATTGTCTTCTCTTGCCTTGTTTGGGGACACGATGAAGGCATATTCACAATCTACACCCCGAAGCGGTTTCCATTTAGTCTCGCGGGCATATGCGAGCGCCTTTAGTGTCGTGGTATATGAGGGGATGGCAAAATTGAACATATTCGGACTGCTGTCTGAAGTGTGATCCCCAGCAGCGTGAATAGGCATCAGTGCCATCAGACCACTCGAAGTCCACCAGATGCGTGGGAGTTTCTTGTCTTTCGGTGCCTGGTGAATATCCAGCGCTTCCAAAACTGGATGTACAGCAACATCCCATAACCATTTCAGAATACGTAGTAGGGATGCATTCCTCGCGTTCTTGGTGTTCAGGCTCCCCTTGGTGATCATAGGCTTCTCTAAAAAGAGTTTGGTGTTGCTGTTCAGGTCTTCCTCTTTCAGATCAGTCAGTGGGATAGATGTGATGTCCGTTTGCGTGATGATCAAAGCGTCGCTCCTGATGTGGCTGACATTGAATGATACAACAGGACCTTTACTGGCCAATGCTTTCAGGTTATCAGTCGATAGAGGTTGTTGGAAGCTCTGAAATCCTGGAACTTCTCGTCGGATCTTGTCTTCAAGCGCGTCGAGCCTTTTGTTCAGCTCATACCTGTCCATTCCATGAGTCTCGGTAGGATTTGCCGTACCTCTAGTGATTGAAACCACCGGGGCTTGCGATGAGAGTAAGTATCTGCAATTTCTGTATTCAGCCGCGAGTTCAGGCGCGTGGGCTTCGAGGTCGCTAATATCGTTACGGGAGGAAATGGCTAGACCTGCGATTACTCCACGCCCAGCCTCTTGCAATTGAAGCGCCCGTGAAGCATCTGCACCAGCCTCCAAAACAATTGAGGTAGCGTACGATGAGAGGCCTGAAATGCCACTCAAAGCGTGTTCCTGGTCAGATCGCTCAAGTGCGAGGGGACTGATCTTGGGAAGCATCTCGATGGTCTTCTGTATCATGTCTTTGGCACACTTCAAATCCTTGTCGTTGTATGCTATCGAGGAAGCACTGTAGCCGCCCCTACTCGTTCCAGAGGAGTGGCACTCTCCATGTAAAGCAGTTGCTTGTAGGCTTGAAGTGACGCCTTCATATCCTCTTTTGATCTTTCAGATGACCCCCCATCCTCTAGTTCTCGTGCAAGGCTCCGCTTCATGAAATACCCTCCCAAGTTGTTGTAATACTTGGCACATTGAGGATTATCTGCTGGGGTCGCATCGGTAGCAGCTTGGGTTTGGCTGATAGGTTTATCCATATCGAAATTCAGCTTAGTGAGCTCAAACCTTGCGGCGTAGAAGCTGCCGCTGTTGTTCAACCTCTCAGGTAACTGCGTATTGCCTAAGACTGTCTCTTGGATCGCCTTGTCACTAGACTCTATGGCACTGTCAAGTGTCTCGCGTTCCTGGGTCAACTTGAAGAGATCGTAGAGGATCAAGGAGAGGTTGCTTCGGTACATCGCTTTCGCAGGGTCGACTGCGGATGACATAACGAGGGCCTCTTCCAGGGCTGCAACAGCATCGATGAGGCAATGTACATCTCCCGTCCTGGAAAACTGTGTTCTAAGTGCTTCGCCGAGATTATTGAGGACAATCGGGAACAGGAAATGCTCTGAAGACGTCGTCCTGGCATGCCGGAGAGTCTCAACAGCGTCGACAATGTCTGAAATAGCTTGGAGGTGGTGGTAGCGAAGAGCAAGGGGCTGTGACAAGGTCAGGTCTAGAGATGTCGAGAGATCCACAGGCAACCTTTTTTCCTTGGCCAAGTCTCTTGCCTCTGAAGCGTATCTGACAGCTAACTGAACATTTTCCAGATCCCCGAACCTCTCTGCTTTGGATATATATGCCGAGCTTGCTGATAGCAACATTGCAATTCGAAGGGTTGCATTGCTATTTGGGACCATGGCACCCAGCCCCTCGAGGGCCGAATCTATACAGGTCTGCAGATCCGCCTCATTTCCTGTCGCGTCGTATCTCGTCTGACAGATGCCGCTCAAGTTGTTCAAAGATCCAAGGTAATCTGCCCCACTAGGCGGTTGGCGTTTCACAATACTCTTCGCTAAATCTACCGCCTCGTCAAGCTTCTCCATCCCACCACGGAATCGGAAGTCGGTCCATAGGGCGAGGGCCAAGGCACTTGAGCAATCGTCAAGGTTTAAGGAGTTCTCAACTGAGAGAAATCGGCGAGCTAGGATAATAGAAGTATCGATATCTTGAGGGTCTCTCAAACGTTCAAACCTTTTCCTGAAGAGGGTGGAGATTGTTGCTGTTGCATGAGATTGTCGCTTGCAAACAGCCTCCGAGGTGGCAAGCTCCTCAGGCTGGTGATCGATTGCAGTATTATAAGCATTGAGTGCAAATGCAAGGTCTTGATCGGATCTGGTAGATTCGTATTTGACTTCTAGCAAGTCTAACGCCATTGCCGCGGAACGGCTTTGAGAATCGAGGGGAAGACTTTCATTTTTCATTGCGTGTTGAAGCAGGTCGATAGCAACAGTCAGATCATCAAGTACGCCCTTAGCCTTGAATCCCGTTTTGACGAATAATGAAAGATTTTGCATTCTGTCGAGCCAATCTCCATCTCGAGGTGCAGTCGCTGTGACGACTTGAAAACCTATCTCAATTGCTTCATCGAGATCATCCACTTGGCCACTCCAGTGATAATTGTAATGAAGCGCGCTGGCCAGGGCCATCCTTTCGACCAAGGCATTATCTGTGCCTTGACTAGCGAGCTCGACTGCCTCTCTCGTATTTCGCATGGCATCTCGTAGGATATCACCTTGAAAGGCTTTTTCGTAGAGTGTAAGCTGATAGTTGGCAAGGTTCGTCAACCTGATAGCCCGGTAGTCTGGGTGATCTCCAGTCGCATCCAGGGCACTCCCAGCATGCGAGATAGCTTTGAGCAATTCCGGTAGCTGTGATGTGAATTCGGACTTGATATAGTAGAGGTTTGCAATCTGATCGTAGTGTCTGGGCCTTACTATGTTCCGCCCGAAGTCCAAAACTTCCTCAATCTTGCCGAAGGCTTCAGCCGAATCATTCTCAGTAGCATAATAGTTGTTTTGCGTGGAAATGAGCTCCAGAAGGTAGTCCAAATATTCAAGTGCTGCCTCGTCTTCATGCTTCAAAGCCTCCATCACGGCAAGATGAGTTTGAGCTATGGCTTGTTGTAGATCACTCGGTGTTGAGGTTGACTCGAACCGCGAGTTATAGAATTGGCCCAGATTATTGAGAATTCGTGCCCGGCGGTTGTAGTCCGGGTCAATTCGAGCAAGAGACTCATTCTCAAATGTGATGGCTTCTTCAAGATCAGATGAGTTCCCAGTTAGTCCGTATCTGTCGTGTAAGTACACGCCTAGGCCCGCGAGTACAAATGGTAATTGGACGTTATCGTTGACGATTTTAAGGCATTCAATCGCCTGAGAGAGCGTGTCGACATCGTCGTCGAGTTGAAAGCGGGCATAGGCTTCTCGGCCAGCGTGCGCAAGATCTGCTATGCTGACTAGAGGCATTATAAGATAGTGAGTGAGTGTAGTCTTGTTATAACGATTACTTAGAAGTCGAGGAAGAGTCTCGAAGGCTTGGCATTCACAAGCGTAGACCGAGAATATAAAAGGGCAAAGTACCTATAGGGACAATACTTGAGATAATCCATCTGACCATCTTATCCATCCCTCATTAGAGGCCATCAAATTCTGGATCCCCGCCACAGTCCACTTATTTCAATAGTTTCCAGCCTCTGACGAGCCTCATGCCAAGATGTAAACGAATAGTAAAGGCTATATAGCCCAGTGGCGTGCCGCTGAACTTGACGATCGGCACAAAGATGCTGTGCAACCCCGCAGCTGAAGTTCTGTGAATAGGTAGTCCGTAGCGGACTGCATGGTAAGTATTCTGCTTCTCATAATAAATGTTCTTCTTATCATCGCTAAAACCCATCATCAGTACCCTTCAATAACCCTATTATACCGTTATTGAAAATGCCGCTGCCACTCGTACTCATCAATACTCCTATTGATCTGGGGAAAATCAAGCTAGGCAACCTAGTGCCTAACGTCAGTCAGCCTCATATCGACACCTTTGAGCCGATTGCCCTCCCAGAAGATGCAATACATGTTTCGGAACAGCTAGACTTCCGAACGCGTATTGAACAAAACAAAGGATCGACCTTGGAGGCTACTCTTACCCAGCTTCTTTCTGGGTCCTGGAGCAATTCTCGTACGCATGTACTCAATCTTTCGGCGTGCAAAGCCATGTGTTACGAGGTAAAAAGCCCTCTCGCCTTCTTCAAAGAGATTATATCTCAAGAGCGCACGCGGATGAGATTACAAGACGCCATCGGTGACGGTCACAAGATGTACGTGATTACTGCTCTTCGGACTGTCATCAACGCTGAGGTATCTCAGTCGATCTCGACCTCGAAGGATATGTCCACTGGTGCTGGTGTCCCACTAGGCGCCATCCTAGCCGGGGGTATCGACCCTACAGGTGGACTGGCAGATATTCAAGGCAATCTAAGAAGGGGGAACAGCGCGGAGCAGACACAGGTATATCTCTCTCCAACAGAGCAAGTGTATGCTGTTGGCTACAGACGCATCGGGTTTAAGTGGTTTGTAAGCAAGAATATCGATAGGGCTTTCTTAGATGTTAAGAATAGGTGGAAGGTTATGGGAGAGGAAATCATGGGAGATGAAGATGAAGACGAGGAGGATATCATTGAAGCGGACTTGGAAGAAACACTGGAGGGCGATGATATGAGTCAAGTTGAGATGCTCTATGATTAAATGTTAGTATGATTCACGTGAGGATAACCATGACTGGCTCATACACCCTATTTAAACACTACAACAGATTTTCCGCAATATTTTGATAACAGTAAAAGAAGGCGTTTAGATGAGGTTGAATTCAATTGAGCTGAGCCACTATGTATGTAGTCGATTGTTGCCTGTGAGGTTGAGCTATGTATAGGGCTGCCGACTATGAATAGGGTTGAGCTTTAGACTGCCAACATAGGGCTTGAGAACACCATATCGCCTCCTGGCCTCTCTCCGATGTCAGACTACACCTTCACAACATGTCCTCCACCTTTCGCTCGTCAGATCGACCCCGTACCGCCCTCGGATAGAAGTGTACGGGAAATTTCCTCAGACGATGGCTCGAACTCCATCACGGCCTTTTTGTTGTACTCCTCGAACTTGACCTCTCCCTTATGGTTAATCCAGACCTGCACCACCTTGAAGGCGACGATGAAATCGACCAAGCTACTCCAGCTTGACTCAATGACACTCTCGCTGTGATGGCCGAAGCTCACGGCCAGCGAGACAAGGGGGTTTCGAGGAAGAGAAAAGTCGCGCCCCACGACCGCGCGACTACTGATCCTCGATGAGCACTTCGCACCACGGGCAATCTTCAGACCCGTGACCATGTACACCGGCCGCTTGGACCTGCTTGACGGCTTGAGACACTCGTCATCGAGATTTTCGATGGTATCCTTGACGTAGGACTCGGTCGGGGCGAAGCCGAGGGTATCGAGATGCTCGCATGAGATCACCTTGTAGTCGCCCTCAGGGTGTCGGGATGGTGCACGTGGGCCCCGGCCAATCAGTCCCAAGGCTCGCTCCGTCAAAGGATGATGATCGGAGTGAAGGTTGAGGACGTCGATATCGACTGAGTCTTGAGTCTCGACAGGAAAGAGTTGCGAGTCGGGGATTGGCTGAAGTCGGTCCACGTTACAAGGAGAGAATTGCCAAAGGTTGCTGAGGACGGTGCCGAGTTTGATTAATCCCCGTGGGGGTGCTGGGGCGTCAAAGTGTGGGGCGAGAAAGTACTCCTTGACCATCTTTGCGAATGAAGTTTTTGTCTGGGTTATGGTAGTGTGATGAAAGAATTGAGAGAGAGATGCGGAGGTTCTGATATTGTGAGCTTGTGGGATTGAAAGGTTCTGAGGTTGCGAGGTTAAGTAGGCTTCGGTCTGAACACAGGAAGGTGAAGGATACAAAAGAGAGAGAGAGAGAGAGAGCGTGAACAAACGAGAGTGCTCTTGTTGAACAAGGTCACATGTTGGTGGAACAACGGTTTATTCGCAGTGATTCACTGCACAGTGCCATGTTCGGCTTGTGCGACTTGAACTTGTTGTGTGCGGACACTGGCAGGCACCCCAGTTCAGACAATCATCATGCGATTGTTCTCTGTTCACAAAGCCGAAAGTCTTCTTGATCGTGATGCCATTATCAGCGCTCTGTGTCCAAAGTGAGCTGACGTTGGTACAGGTAATGTCATTGGAAGATCCAAGTGACTTTACTCTTCTGGAATCGCACGTGGGCGGCCGAACGTGAGACCAAGATTTGTGTGTAGTTGTGTCAGTTTAAGTATCACACTTTTCTTCGTAGCTGAATATCAAGCTGTTTCGCGGGGGACGGGCGGTATCGTCGGTTCAAATGATTGTAGGTTGAACATTTTTTATGAGGAATTCGGTCAAAGTGCGTGTAGCACTGCCTTCGTACAGCCGGGAAGTGTGACCCCTTCCCGTCCGCTCCAGTGTGCGAGGCGCGTGATGTGAGCCATCAGCCGTGGGGACTATCAACATAATACGAGACTCTGAAAAGCGCAATACAAGTAGTTCATCAGCTGCCTACACAATTGCCCCACATGTCTACAATCAAGAGATCCTCTATTTATAAATCCAGGTGTCTCTGAGTACTGAGAGGGATTGATGAGGGAGCAGAGCAAGGAAGACGATCCAAGCACACTCTTGCCATGGCCATGTTGGAAACATTAGGGAAACGACGTAGTATGGGAATTACTCGTTCATATTTGATCTCTATTCCAGCTCATACAACTTTGAACGATCAACTACTATCGCTATTAACCGACAATTTCTCAGTTTCTGCTACCCTCCAGCTCTTTATAACGAGTCTCAAACCACCCTCGACATGGATGCTCTGAGTCCAGGACTTCTAAACCGAGTTTCATTCTTTCCAAGTATGTGCCCCTGTTCTCAATGGATCGTTCCTTATTTTGAAGTGAAGCTACACTTTAACTTTCGCGATCTCGGGCGTCAGAATCATTTCTGGTGGACGATATAGCTCCCCTGTATTACTGCTACACTTTGCGAGACCTGGAACAACAACAACAACACCGTATTCGTCATTTGTGTATATGAATTCCCAGTCACTCGGGTGTGAAAAGACCTCGTAACCGAACTTGACACATTCCCGAATGACACTGGCGAGGCCAGCGAGCTGGTCATCAATGGAATGACCGTCGTCCCTCCGAACGAAATGGCACAAATACTCTTGTAGGATACTGATCAGCGCCTCGGCTTGTGATTTCGCACTTGGAGGTGGCAGCAAAGGGCTCCGTGTTTTAGGCTTGTCGTGCATAAGGAAGGCTGTGATTCTATACCAGGACTCCCAAGCCGTTTCAACTAGGTTGCGCGTTTGAAGTCAGCCTAAGAAAATGGATAGAGACACACACTGGGCTTGGTTACCAAGAGAATCCTGTCCCTCGTTGAGGGCCGTGGCCCGTGACGGAGACATTTCCTTGACAGTCGGCGGTAGGAGAGATAGCGGTCCAACGGTGTGAATGTCGAGGTTTGAGAAAATGACAAGTGCTAACAAATGGCGGATAGCGACGCGTCGGCTGTTTGGATCGATGGACAGCCTCGCAATCTTCTTACACGTAGCCTCACTCAACTGAAGCTGGCGAAGTGACGAGTGTAGAGTGTCTAATGTCGCGGTGGTAATAACCATCGACATGACGCCGGATCAGAAGGCCCAGAGCGCTCAGCTGTTGTTTGATCTCGCTGTCGGATGCTCCAGTCAATAGGCAACGAGTCGGTAATCCAACAAACCCAGTAGCAGTGCTGAGCACTCCCTGCGACGGCTTCGGCGCAGGTTGCACTTTCTGGTGGCGGCGCCGCTTCCTGTATAACAAGCCAGAAATAGCAAAGAGAGCGATAATGGCGACGACTGAAGTTACTGTAAGTCCGGTGATTGCAGAGATTGGAAGTCCCGCATCACCTCCCTACGGTATTATAGTTATTATTACTATAGTCGTTTTTATTATAGTTGCTGTTGCTGTTTCCACGATCGTCTTTGTCGGCGCGACGGTAGATAACCCCTCCTTGGTTGAATTGTTATTCG
Organism: Fusarium pseudoanthophilum; assembly: GCA_013395995.1. Classification (NCBI taxonomy): domain Eukaryota; kingdom Fungi; phylum Ascomycota; class Sordariomycetes; order Hypocreales; family Nectriaceae; genus Fusarium; species Fusarium pseudoanthophilum. The sequence goes on along the minus strand of JAAOAR010000086.1, from coordinate 43,142 downwards.
AGCCCGAGGAGGCAGTCAAAGACCCTGATTCGGATTTGTCGGTTACGGAGATCAAACGATCGTTGCTCTGGGGGAGAGACATGGCTACGGAAGCAGGCAGGCTTCTCAAGAAAATAGACTTGTAAACAATTTCAAATGGGATGTCGAAATCGTTGGGAAAGCGTGCTGAGCTCGCAATGCATGTTGAATGGAGAATGAAAAGTCGGGACGCATCTTGAGCGGGGAGGGGACTTTGTGATTGCCTTGCGGGAGGTTAAGACAAAGAAAGAGGCGGCCAAGCTGAGCAAACATGAATTTCATAATGCATGGCTCTTCAGCCTCAGTGGATAAATGGAAAGGTCAGGGCCCAATCACCCCGCCATTCTAGTCTACCGTGTGACAGATCGATCGCTCCAAGATTCAGTGTCACTAGCTCTAGAGTTTCTATTGGCTTAGTCCTGGAGCACTACGGCACATTGTGCTGAGAGAAGTGTCAGCCAGGTTCCTCAGCTTGTCTGAATCATTTCGGTCCAGCAACAGAAAGGCAATACTGTATAGTCACGTCAAAAAAGACTGTATAGCACATCATCTCTCGGTCACTGATATTCTCGTGCCTGTTTAACTTGGCTTGGCACGAGAATCAAGGCTGGCAGGGCGGCGAAGATGATTCATTGGCGACTAAAGTATGGTGATATAGTCAAGGCCTGCGAACCAACGACTATAAAATTCATCAAAGAATTGAGAGGTAACGGTCTATGGAGATGGACTGTGGAGATCCTGTGGGTTAATCATGAAAGATCCCATCTTCCCGACAACACGATCCAAGGCCTGTGCTCTGTCGAGGCTCTCCCGTGCTCCATTGCTGACTAACCGAAGGAAATGAACGTGGAATGAAGATACTCCATAGTGTCGATCTTGAAGTCTTCAAGGAGACAAAACTAAAGAGGGTTTGGAAGTACTTGTGCCCCACTAAGTACCGCCGATGTAAATTCAGTTTGGATTGGACTGTTGGACCATCCGGCGACTGTGTTGTTACAGTATCGAAAAATAGGCTTGCGCTGAAGGAAATAGAAGCCCTGTAAGTTGAATGTCAAACTGAAATTGTATGTATTCTTAGCTATAGAGCCTCTCGAAACTACTTGGTTAGAGCTTGCTGTTGACAAATGCCAAAGCCTCCTTTCCGTAAATATTGACGTATTGCTGGTGGTGGTTCGAGTCGTTTCCGTTACAGCAGAAGGGATCCTGAGAGTCACAGTAGATCTGGACCTTGTCTGCGTTGGGGCAGGTGAAGCCTGCAGGTCGCGCATCGAACTGTATGTTGTTAGCAGTGTCACATAAGGAGCGATGATATGACTTACCCCACCGGCTGTGCAGGTGCCGACTCCGTAAGATAGACCGCTCACGAACCGAGGGTCACCGAGCATGATAACAGCCTTGATCTGTTCGACTGCACTGGCGGACAGAGGGACGGACGAATCAGAGATGCCAGCTCCAGAGTCGGGGCCACCGCAGATGTTGTTGTCCATGATTTGGCCGCCCTGTCATCCCTGTTAGTAGCCAGTAATGTTATATGACTGAGTAAAGGGTGCTTACCTGAGAGTAGCCGACCAGGACAAGCTTTGTCTGAGGACAGCGCTGGTTGAGACCGTTCACAGCAGTGGTAACCGCCTGAGTTCCCTGCTTTGCAGAGTCACCGTACTGAACACCGCCACACGAAGCCTGGCCACCGCAAGCAGGGTAATCGATAGCCTCAGATGTAGCTCCAGGGTGATCAGCCTTGATCATGTCGACTAATTGACCAGCAGACCCGAAACCTGGTGCAACTGAAGTTTCGCGAGCGCCGAAAATGTGAATGTCAGGACATGACTGAGCCTTGACCGCCAAGATGTTGGCCAGGATAAGAAGAGTGGAGTCAAAAGAAGCACGCATTTTGAATGACTTGTATGTACTGATGAGTAGTAGGTAGTTATGTAGCCAGATAATATCGAGACAGTTCGTCAGCTATTTAAACACGGGAAATAAACAAGGATCTCACAACGCATGAATATTTCAAGAGCTAATCGACTGACATACAAACGATTCCCCGCTGTTGTTTCAACCTGATTGACAGGTTTCATCCAACAAGGATGGGGTATTGGTGGGTAATTAAGAACGAATGGGTCTAAATCTGTCTGAAACATGTTTTGTAGCAGTTTGCATAACATTTTACAACAGCCGAAGCTTGGATCGAATAATCTCCGTTTTAACGTTACAGTTTCAGGAACCGATCGAGCCGACGGCCCGATGAACAGACTTATTGCGAATCCTCCGAGCGGCCCCCTTGGACCATACTTGCGCGAAGGATCTGTATGACCTCCTTCCTATCCCCCTTCATAGCTCGGGACAAAGGAGTTTCGCCGTCGTCGTCCTGATCGGTTGGTCGGGCATGGTATTTCAGCAGTAGACGAACAGCTTGCTCGTCACCCAACTCAGCAGCGTGCGATAGCGGAGTTCTCCAGGAGGGTATGGTCCTAATAACGGCGCTTTCTGGCATATCGAAATCTCCAAGGAATACGCCCTTGAAAACCCTCTACGCATAGATCTGTTAGCATCACGCGATCATCAATAGACCAATCGAACCATACTGTAAGCTGTGAAAACGATCCCTCAAGTCCTTCGGCAAGAATGTCGATCTGCTCGCACAATAGTCAGTTTTGATTGGCCCGTCACCTTAATTGTCAGAGCCATACTCACTCCTACAATACCGACCCTCATAGTCGTGTAGAAAAGAGTATCCTTAAAGGCCGGCTTGGTGCCCACCTTGTAGTTATGATCGATTTGCGCGCCTCTTTCAAGTAGAAACTCGATAGCAGCGATATGGCCATACTCTATGGCAAAAGAGAGGGGTGTTTTTTCATCTCGTGGGTTTTGTGAATCCATCATGGCGCCACTTGCGAGAAGTGATTCCATGACAGCCGTGTGGCCCTGGAGAGCCGCATAATGAAGCGGTGTATGGGCTAACGAACCGCGATAATTCGGCCACGCTCCATTTCTGAGAAGTAACTTAACAGTCGATATATTACCACCCACCACAGCAATCTGGAGCGGTGTGCAACCACGACAGACCTTTTGGTTAATATTAACGTAGATTCCATTTCTCATCGCTAGAATACCTTTCAAAGCTCCTGTCCATCCATTAATCAAAACTGTGAAAAGAAAGCCATGACGCAGATAGTGTCGAGTAACTGTGGCATCCCAGGGCCAAGGGAATGACTCTTGCAAACCATCTGGAATATGGGTTATGTGGAACTCCCACCAAGATATCGCGTAGGATAGGAAGGGAAATTCGGATTTCGCCTTGACATCGACTACTCGACGATCCCCCACCATCTCCAGATAGCGCAAGCAGATCTTAGCGAGCCAGTAGTGCGGTGTTTCTTCTGAATCAGTGCTTTTGCGGAAAGACGGCACTACTTTCTCCACGAAAAAGTCCTTTACAGATTGATGAATAAATTGAACGGTTCCGTCACTAGTCCTGCACTCGATAAGACCGTGCCCGAGCATTTCAACCCTCCATTTCATAGCGGCGCCGTTGAATTGAAGGTACTCTGGTCCTTTAAACTCTTGTAGTGAATGCAAGTCCTCGTTTTGAGCCAGAACTATAGCCCAATGCAACTCAACCAGAGTTAAAGGGCGAGCAGCAAAGCAAATGCATTCGATAAGTTCAATGGCCTTCTCGTCGATCTGTCCGGTGATTTCACTGTAAAGCTCCTCCAAGCTCTGAGGAATCTTGCGGACTTCAGACTCGATCATCAATGTTTCTAAGCGATCCCGATCGAGGCTCAACACTTTGCCGACCACAAGACTTGCCCACAGAAATACTCCCTCGGCATGCTGTGAGATAAATTCAGAGATTCTGGAACCTGTCTGTTCTTGAAATGGACGTAACTTGGACTCCACGAACAGGGATATATCCCCGGCATTTTCTCTGTCGATAGATATCTCAAGAGTACTTTCAACATTTACAACAGGATAGTGGCGGCAGGTGAAGCAGATGCGGAAGTATTTCAGACGTTCTGAGGAGGGCCTGTGCAGTAAAGAATTGAATTCATCAGCTAATTGTTCCGCGCGCTCTTGGCCACATTCGTCGAGGGCGTCGACAAATAATATGATGGGGCGAGTTTCCAAGGCCTTCCAAATTGAAGTCCGGGTATAGGATTGGAGCTCGGAGCTGTTCCACATCCGCTGCTCCTCGTACCTATCCGACTGGGTATGGGTTTGCCTGAATCTCATTTCCATAGCCTCTAGTGCCTCTGGAATCTTGCTTTGCAGCTGGCAAAGGAGCGAGCGATAAAGGCCATCTGGTGACTTCTGCATTTCGGTCCCACGGCCGCTGAAAAAGAAGGAAAGGAGTAGAGGTTTTCCGTTACAAGTTGCTGATGTCGTGATATTATCGAGGACATATCTTAGTAATGTCGACTTCCCAGAACCAGGCTTTCCCTTTATCCACAGTAGGGAGCGATCCTGAGACTCCCATGTCCGATATGATCTATGCTGGAAGATCCAATTACATGTCCCAGCGGCTTCACTCTTGATCTCTGTTGGCCGACGATCCATTTCTTCAAAGGCAAGTGATCTTAGTAAAAGATCTGACAGACTCGGCTCTATTGGTGGTTGGGACTGGACTACATGGCAAAAAATCAGTAACACGAAACAGAAGTATATTGATAATAGCTAAGCCATACCGTGCTGTGTGACTGATCCAAAGTAAGCAGTGCCAGAACCGCTATATTCGTTATGATTGCCGACGTGCTTATTCCCAGCGACATTGTCTCCAGATCCATAATGTGTCTGGGTGACGGCTTCCTCTTCTGCGAGGGAAGGCTCCACGCTTGAGATCTCCTGAATAGCTTCTGTGAGCTTCGCAACCTGTGCCTCAGTGGCTGCTTGGGCCGCATGGTTTTGCACCAACAGTTTCACATCCTCCATCATCCCCTTGGACAAAATCTCCACACGGTGTCCTTTGCCCAGAGATCGCACCATCAAGGCATAGCGCTTGAGGCTGGATGTATCTTCAGACGGATCAACAGCCTTAAATAGTTTCTCCAACTTCTCTGCTTTGTCTCTGCAATGTTTCAGAACCGCCTTTATGGCGTCGTCCGATCCTTGATCTGGTGAGGTGCTGAGGTGCTTCTCGACAGCTTGTAGGATGTCGCGAACAATGGGTAGCTTGTCGGCTACTTCACGAAATGCCGGGGGTAGGTCTTTGGCGTTTTTGATTGCATCGGAAAGCTTGCCAATAGTCTCAAGGATAGTGAGAATCCCGGAGACTAGACCGACGACCTCGATGCCAGACATTGAGAGAGATAGTAATTCTCTGGCTGGTCCTAGATTTTGTAGGTTTTGAAGCAGTGGATATTGAAACTCAGTAGATCTTTGTTATCGTGGATGCTTCGTGCACTCGGGTGACAAGGTCATGCGGAAACAGAAGAAACAAAAACGAGAGCCGTGCTAGGTCGACATCATCTTCTCACAACAAGAATCCGGATCAGGCACTTTTATACCTACTGCGCGGTGTGCCATACCTCTCATAAGGGTGAGTGAAATTACATGGATCTTTGCAGTCAACTCTCTTTCAGCTTCTGGAACTGCGCGTCTTGATAGGGTAGACGAACGTGGCTTGCAGCTTCTATTTCTGTCCCGCCAGTCAAAATGCATATTCATTGTAATTTCAACCTACCGGCGCCTAACTGCTGTCAGCATGCTTGGCAAGGCACATCAGCTGATCACCCATCGATACCTTAGCTAACTTGGCAAAAGCCTCCTTCTGGTGTCAGGATGGTGTAGAAAGTTACGGCTGTTGGTCTCATTTTGGGTCCCCCGTAGGCGTTCACGTCAGTTATCGAGTCGGTAAACACGCTCTCAACCCTCCCAGAGCTTGCAACTGCGCGTAGATGGCAGAAGGCCCGAAACATGAACTGTTTGATTATATAGTTATTTAAAAATCAAGAGTTGTTGCGCAATTCAGGACCGGAAATGAAAAGGGAATAACGGAAGAAGAAACAAATAAGAAAAAATTGTTGAAGCTAAATTGACTTCTCAACTTACCCCCATCGGCCACTTTGTTTGTGTAACAACACCACTGAGATACCCCGCCATGAGGTTGCGATAAGCGGGGTTGACGATATCGGAGGTTGACCCGATAAGGTCGGAGCCGTGCCCCGTTCCGTTTCCGAACCAAGACGGCATCCGGGGTCCAAGTGCCGGGCTGAAGACATTGAGCAATGATGGTCGACTACGATAAGTCAAAGAATAATGATATAAGCCATAGAAATTGGCCTTTCCCTGTGAACTCTTCCCATTATCTTATCTGATCTGCAAAATTCGTCTGATAGAGTTTGACAGACACGGCTGATGACTCATCCATATCAGAGTCGGAGCCCCACATCTTGAGCTCCGATCTAATTTTTTCCGTTGAGGTCATCGCACAAACCCACTCATTCACTCACTCACTCCAACACAGCATCTCACATATCTACACGCAAAAATGAGCGGAAAACCTGCGCTCGGTCTTCTCGGCGGCGGCCAACTCGGCCGCATGCTCTGCGAAGCCGCATCCCCTCTCGAAGTCGAGATCGCCATCCTCGACGCCCAAGACGCACCCGCCAAGCAAGTCAGCCGCAGCAAGTACCACGTCGACGGCTCCTTCAAAGACGCCCAGAAGATCAGAGAGCTCGCCAGCAGCTGCAGCGTCTTGAGCGTTGAGACGGAGCATATCGAGACTGCTGTCCTGGAGGAGTTGGCTACCGAGGGAAAAGTCGTTGTGTATCCTTCGTGGAAGACGCTGCGCTTGATTCAAGATAAGTTTGAGCAGAAGGATTATCTAGGCAAGCTGGGTATTCCTATCGCTGAGCAGGTCGCTATCCAGGTGCAGGGTGCGGAGGAGATGCGTAAGGCGTTGAAGGATGTTGCGAGCAAGTTTGGGTTTCCTTATATGCTCAAGTCGCGAAAGGATTCGTATGATGGGCGGGGAAATATCAAGATTGCTAATGATGAGGATATCGAGACTGCTGTGAGCGAGTTTGGAAAGCTTCAGTGCTACGCTGAGAAGTACGTTCCCTTCCAGCGCGAGCTGTCGGTCATTGTTATCCGCACAGAGGACACTGAGGGTCGAACAAAGCGTTTGGTGCCGTATCCTTGCGTGGAGACTGTCCACGAGGACAATGTCTGCTCGCGAGTCTACATGCCTCCTCGTGATACACCCGATGAGGTGTCTAAGCGCGCTCAAGAGGTTGCGGTCAGTGTTGTTGAGAAGCTTTGGGGACGAGGTGTTTTTGCTGTTGAGATGTTTGTGACTGAGAAGAATGACATTCTTGTCAATGAGATTGCGCCGCGACCTCACAACTCTGGTCATCTCACCATCGAGGCCGTCCCCTACATGTAAGTCTTCAACACTGCCCCACCGATTTCATACTAAGAAACGTCTAGGTCACAGTACAAGGCGCAACTCACATCCATTCTTGACGAGCCTCTTCCCGAAAAGCTGGAACCCCACGTCGCATCCAGCATCATGATCAACATCCTCGGCGGCGCCGAACCAGAATCCCACATCCCCCTCGTGCAAAAGGCCAAATCCATGTTTGCCAGCAACATCGGCGTGTATCCCCATCTCTACGGCAAGCAGTCCAAGCCCGGCCGTAAGATCGGTCACATCACCCTCACCGGTTTGACCGCTAGCATCAAGGAGCTCGAGGAGTATGCTCAACCTCTTGTCAAGTTGGCCGCTGATATGCGACAAGAGCGCATTCAAGCCAAGAGCAAGAGTCTTCGTCCTGAGCAGGCTGTTGCCAAGGCTACCAAGGATCCTCTAGTTCTCGTTACCATGGGTTCTGATTCTGATCTCCCTGTTCTCAAAGCGGGTCTTGATATTCTCACTCAGTTTGGTGTTCCTTGGGAGGTTGACATTACGTCTGCTCACCGCACACCTGTCAAGATGGGTGATGTGGCTACGGCTGCTGCTGATCGTGGTATCAAGGTCATCATTGCCGCAGCCGGAGGAGCTGCCCATCTCCCCGGCATGGTCTCAGCCTACACTCCTCTTCCCGTCATTGGTGTTCCCGTCAAGGCCACCCACTTGGACGGAATGGACTCTCTCTTGAGCATTGTCCAGATGCCTGTAAGTAATATCCTCATGCAAGAATATGCACGGACTAACTCGCTCCAGCGCGGCGTCCCTACCGCCACCGTCGGTATCAACAACTCCACCAACGCCGCTCTGCTCGCCATCCGAATCTTGGGCGCTTTCGTGCCTGAGTATCTTGAGAAGATGAGGGCTTACCAAGTTGATATTGGTGAGCAGGTGAACGGTAAGGCTACTCGGTTGAGGGAGTCTGATGTCGAGTCGTACTTGGCTCAAATGAAGAAATGAAAAGCGATTATATGATAAATTCTATATACAAGAAATAAAAAGGCCAGCCGCGCTTATTTAATCCCAGCATGCATGCGGAGCTTTGTTAGTAGGGATGAAACAAGCAGTGGAGACAGGGACGATAAAGCCCAGGGTCCAAAAAGGCTACGAGCTCTTATCACTCCTCCACGCATGCGGGCAATGTCGTTCTCTAGTCCGCCTTGATAAGAACAGCATCGTCAACATAAAACTCCAAACCCCGACACTCCGCTCGAATCTGTATACTCGGTCCCAGATCCAACATGCTCTGGCTCCACATACAGCTCATCGTGAACTGCGTCCATTGACTATACGGCCCGGCCCAGTCGCTGCTCGAGATGAACCCGCCTCCAGCTCCGCAGGTGATCCATCGTGTGTTGCAGTCAGCAGCCTGCTGAGTCTTGATCCAGATAGAATAATGATACTCCGTGTCCGCTTCGAGCAAGGTTTTGTCGACGGGATGGTCGACGCCTAGGACGACAGGTTCGTCGTAATCCGCAATGAAATAGCCATAGAATTGGCCAGAATGGGAGCCCTGGTCGAAGACATAGAGCCCGCCACGTTGAGAGATTGTGGACCAAGGGGCAGCACTACCTGATTCGAAGCCAGGGTTCGTGAGGACGTTGGTTGGTTCCGCGACAGCTGTAGTGGTGGTTGTAGGCTCCGCGGTGGATGTCGCGAGTGTAGTTGGTTCGGAACTTGAAGTGGTAATCACAAAAGTGGAAGTAGCCGAATCAGAGGCAGCCTGAGTAGTAGAGCCCGAAGCGGTCACGGTCTCTGTCTCGCTAGAGGCTGTTTCAGTCTCGGACACAGCAGTTGATTCAACAGAGAAAGTAGTAGATATCTCGGTTGTATCGGCGACAGTGGAAGATGAAATAGTGGGGATAGACGTGAGTTCGGCGGAAGTGGTAGATAAAGCGACCGAAGTAGATGAATAAGAAGGCTTGCATGGAGATGCACACGCAAGTTGGCACATAGCCAGCAACTGAAGAGCTTGAACTCGCATGGTGTTGGAGGTAATGACTGTGAGGGTAATAAAGACTGAAGATGAGAAGTAACGAGAAACAAGGAAGTCCAAAGGATATATAAAGCAGCGACCAAGATATGTTTGGCCTGAAAGTCCCCCTTAAGATGACCCCAAAATGGTCTAGAAAATATAGACTATTGCTTTAGGTTAAGGGACTATGGAGAGTAGTGCCAATAGTTGACAGGGGATGATTAAGCTTGTGGAAATTGGCAGGCAAGTGTGCTGAGCTTATAAGTTAGTGGATAAAGCCGATTACTTACCCTATATCGTAGGTTTTACTTACAACCTTGAAAGAATTCATCACACATACATGGTAAACGATCAAGGCTATCTGAGTAGCTAAATTATCCCATAGCATAAAATTTAGCGTACAAGGGATCTGATATAAATAAGACATCTTCAAATAAACATATAGAAATACTTGCTCATAAAACGCGATATCTCATACATGCTCGTCAAAACCCCTGACCAGCCCAAATTCTATCCTAAGGGTCCTTCACAACCTCAGTCTCCAACTTCTTAAAAAAGTCACCCATAGCTATGAATACTGGAAAAGAAATCTTTGCGAATACGGCGCAGGCAATGCAATGCGGAAGGTGAATAAAAATCACCTCAAGACAACATGCAGACCAGGGCAAAGGCTGACTGCATTGCGACCATGACCCTATACCCGGCTTGGCGTGATCTAAAAAAGTACCTGACCTGGCCAACACATAAACCGACTGGACCAATACCCTAGAACTCATTCGGACCCCAAAACCCACGCCCGGCTTGGCATGGCCGAGCGTACTTAGCCAATATGCATAACGACCCGAACAATACATTTATACGATGGTCTAGGGACGTGCTCTTGCTTTTCTTTCGGCTGCAGTACTGCATATAACCTTACGTAAAGATGAGCTCTTTTGAAGTATAAAGCAGAGCATTATCCCACCTTTACTTGTTAGCTCTTAGCTGTAAGCATTTCCTCCAAGATTTCCTTGTCTTGCTCAAATCGTCACTATGGTTAAGATCGACTTTACTCTCCTTGCCCTGGCCACCCTCGGTCCTACCCTTGGTGCCGCCTATCCCACTGATGCGGATGGCCAGGGTGCTCCTGGCCTTGTCGCTCGGCAGAGCAGCAGGTATACTTGCAACTATTCCTCAAGCAAAAGAGCCCGCGTAAGTTTATGCTTCTGCCTTTGTTTCTAACGAGATGCATGGTCCGCTGTCTAACTAGTAGCGCCCCAATAGGCCACTACTGTCGCTGCTTGTATTGACTCGATTGCGGAGTACGGCAAAGATGGAAAAGCCTGTCCGGCTGGCGGATACCGCGAGATCTGCAAGAAGTTCCCATCTATACTTGTTGCTGTCGCCGATGGCGGACAATCAAGAGCCCCATGGTTAGTTTGTCCCGTAGCTGGCCGTCTCTTTCCTTCGTGAGTGATATTGTGTACTAACTCTTCTGTATAGTGCCAAGCGGGCGCGGGATCTAGGAGCGTTTTTGGACCGATGCACCGATGACAGAGGAACGGTTAGGGGGAGCGTATTTGTCTACCACTCATCTGGCACCTATCAGATTAACGTCCAGGGAGCATAGGCCGGTTGATGTGATTTTCTTATCGCGTTAGCCCTTGTCCGGAGTGGAAGGGATTGATCTAGGCGAAACATGCGCTTCAGAAGTATAATAAAATACACCTTTCTAGGTGTCAAGAAGTAGTTAAGCTTGATTAGCATTAGTCAAATGCCTCATTGATATGTGCCGATTGTATAAGATAATAAAATTAAAGTAAAGGAATAGGTAGCCTCTCTATAATGCCTGAAAAGCTTAGAAGATATTAATATTTATCACAGAATAGATATAAATAAGACATCGCGAGAAATAAGACTATATCAATCCTGGCTAAATATTTAGAGAAATAACTTCTAGACGTCGTTAGTCAATTCCTTAGAGAGCAGTTAAAATGCCCCACCAGCCCAGATCTTATCCCAAGCACTCCTCACAACCTCAGTCTCTAATTTCTTAAAGAAATCCCCCACCGCAATGTCCTCCTGCCCCTCGATTTTCATAACACCCTTCTTCACTCCCCGCCAGCCCTCGACGGGAAGCTTCAGCTTATCCTGACCGAGACCGTGAAAGTACCGACCCTTAAACTTCTTCTCGCCACGTTCAATAGCGTCATATTCAGCCTGGCATTCCTCACAGATCAAGCCTGACGCGAACGTCACGTAGAGGTATGCTGACCGACCGGCCCACCATTTGAACTTCCGCGACGGGCTGCAGAAGCCGCCGCAGGTATAGTACCCGTCTTCTGGGTCTACTAAATCTCCCTCGTCTGTAGGTGGATCGCTGACATCTTCCTCATCATCGCTTGTGTCAACATCGATATGAGGATCCTCAGCTTCGTCATCGTTGGCTTCAGCGGCCGGGGTCTTTTCCTCGTCTTTGCCTTCTTCCGCGTCCTCAGACTTGTCAGTATTGCCCAGCCTCGAAAACACAGCTGACCCAACAATGCGAGCACATTTATTAAGCTCCGCGTCGTTCCTCAGCGCTTTGCTCATAAGTGACAGCGACTGCGCCAGCATCCACAGATAAGGCGCATCGTTCCATCCAACGGAATCACTAAGACCTGCGAAGCAGTCATCTAGGAGAGACTGGATGATTTGCTGGAACTTTTCAAGAGGGCCCATGACGAGATACATGTACGCTAGCCCAACGCGATGAAAGCTCGTCCAGGATGCAGATGTTCTGGGCACGTCCGACGCAAACGGTCGTTGCATAAGACCAGCGAGGGCGGTCAGCCGTTCTGCTTTGTAGACTGGATCACGAGACCTGCGGAACATCTCAAGCTGAACATTTGTCATGCAATCAACGGCAATAAGCATGTTGTAGAGTGCAGTCCCACCGAGGATCGGGAACCTGAGTCCTGTTGCGCGTGCGTCGAACACTTGGTCCAGCAGCTCGAGTGCCTTCTCGGGCTGTCGGCATACCTCGAAGTATATCAAGGCGAGATCAATTCGCAGCGGAAGACCGGCGTTGAGGTTATCCAGAAAATCGATGGCCTCTTGGTAGAACTTGACGATGAATTCTTGCTCGCCTGCTTCCGAAGCAATGTCGCCAAAGACCGCATGTCTTTCTTCGCCATCGCTCTCAGAGTAATCTGATGCGATCCATGTGATTCTCTCCACGAGACTCCACTCCTTGAGCATCGGGATGTACTGAGCCTTGTCCTTTTTCTCCACGACCTTGAGCTCGTCCACGAGATCTTGTCCTGGGGTAATTCCATCGGGGTCGCTCTGCTTCGCCTTGGAGAATGATTCTAGAGCAGCGTCGTATTGGCGAAGTTTGCGTTGCGCTCTCGCAAGCGTCGTGTAGACCTTGCGTTTCAACCCTGGAATGACATCGCCTGCGGATAACACGTCCACTGCAGTCTGTGCCACGTCACAAGCCTCTTGTTTCTTCTTCTGTTCAACGAGAATGCTGGACAAGACACAGGAACCTCTGTAGAACTCTTCTTCCCCAGGCTTGCAGAGATCAAGAGCCGCGCGGCATATCTTCTCAGCTGGATCTAGAAGTTCATACTCATCGAGGACTTCTGCAACCGCCCGGTGTGCTGTAGCGTCGGGCTTGATCTCGTCGCCGAAAAGGTTCAAGATTCCAAGGCTTGCTGCAGTTTCATTGAACTCCTCACTGCTTTTATCGAAGGCGTCTTTGCCCTCGAAACGGTCAGGGAAATTAGTGGCTGCTTGATCCATCAGGAGCTTTGTCAACTCAGACTAGAGATGGGCAGCGTATTAGCCTTCCTGGTGTAGCAGTTGTTACGGGGCGAGATACTTACCACCTGCAAAACACCGTGAAGATGCTGCCACGAATCAAAAGCGTCTTTCGAGTTCTGCGCCACGTAAAGCCGACGCAGATAACCCTTCGCGATATCTACGCGACAAAGCGCTGGATCAGGCGCAACGCGCTGCCACCACTGAACAGCAAAAGCACTCATTCGATCCTTAACTTCCGACTTCTCAAGCAGTCCAGCCCACTCAGCAACCTTGGTATTAGTCACAGAACCGCCACCACGCTTCCCATACAAAATGCCGCTCTTGGCCATCATCTCAGCTAGTCCTGTCTTGTCAGCCATCGTCTCCGCAAAGGCTTCCAGCACCTCAACCTGCTCCTCAGGCGTGTGCTGATCCATGGTGAGAGACGTAAAGTGTGAGATGAACCATAGCGCTGCGTACTTGAGAAGCCCTTCGCATACAGCTTCACGAGGTTGTTTTAGTAGCTCTGCGCTAGTGACGAGCATTTTCCGATTCGCTTCTGAAAGACCCCATCTAAAGTCTGATGCACCGTGAGTACTATTCGTAAAATAATGCCTCATGGAGCGCTCCTTGAAAGTGACGGGTAGTGGCCCATCGTCGTAGATACTGTCATGTTTATCATCATCATCCTGCTTCAGGTCCTGAACTGCTGTGGCTTGACTGGCCTGGAGTCTCGCCAGAACCTCTGTATCATAGCCTGGACCGCCGATCCGCAGAAACTTGTCGAATAGTTCCCGTATCTCTTCAATGTCAAATTCGTTGTCTTGCGCGAGATACTTGACCAGGGACTGGACCTCAGCCAGAGTCAAGAGCCGCTTGGAGAATGCGACCCAGTGGAGTAGCGCCGCAGCGACCACTTGGTGTTTGGGAGGCATGCGGCGCTGGCATTCTGCAAGTAGTATCTCATAGATTCCGTGCAGATTCTTGGGCTTATCTTGACTTAGAGCGCGGAGAACAGCTCCCTCACGACCCAGATCATCAAGGCGACCGAGCAGGTGCTGGGCGTAGAGCATATCTGTTGCAGTGTGAGCTATTTCATCAGGTAAATGTGGATAGATACTGACTAGGTGAAGCCTCCTCGATGTTATCAGCGATTCGTTGCTGCACATAACGACTAAATCGTCTCAGATTATTGAGAGCGTTGATCTCGCTCCAGATCAAAGCCCTGAGATCCTGCATCTGCTTCTTCTTAGTCGCTTCGATTCGTGTGACCTTTGTACCCTCTGGAAGATCATCCAACTTCTCAGGCCTCGAAGTAACAACTAGAGAGATCTTCAGCCCTTTCTCGTTAAAGTAGTCGGTGAGGAACAACTTGAAGTTCGCCCAATCACGAAGCTCATCAAGGCCATCCAGGACAATAAAAAGGTTGAACTTGGAGTCTGGGGCAAAAACAGCATTGAGGAGATGTTCAACGAGCTTCTGCCAGATCTTTGTATCCATGTCGATATCATCTCGAGCTATCTGTGCATTCAGCTTCTCACATGCCGCGTAGTTTGTTTCCGCGATGCGATTGATGACCGTGATGACGCCGCAGAGGAAAAATGCAAATGCGTCTTCTTGTTCGCGGAAGTAAAAGTGTGCGACACAAGTATGGCCTGTCTCGTCTTCACTGGCTCCCTGGGCAAGCTTGTCGTGTAGCGCCGCCGCCATGTGACTTTTACCAGTGCCAGGCTCTGATGCCACCGCGAGGATGGGCCGCGATCCCTCTGGGAGCTTCAACCATTCTTCCCACTCAGGCTCAGAAAAGATCCAGTTGCATGAGTCTGGGAGAAGAGTTTCCTTGAGGGCGTGATACTCGTGGTCGTCGTTGAAGACTATGGGCATGGCGTTGCGGATACTGTTGGAAGAAGTCGGTTTGTTCGCCTGAGGTTTCTCCATAGTCTTTTCCTTCTTCTGTCCGCCGAAGAGTTTGAGGATCTTCGCTATGTCGCCGCGAATGTTCTCCGTGTTCTCATGGATAGTGTCGATGGTATGACCAACTCGCTCAAGCATTTCTGCATGAGACTTCTGGTTCTCGTCAAGCTGCGATGCCATGGCAAGAGTCTCTTCGGTATTGCCGAGGATGGCAAACTCGGTCGCTTGCTGCAAATGATCCAAGTTCTTATTCATATTCGCTCTCGCGCCACCAAGCTCTCCGTCATCACCTTTGAACAGATTCGAGATCCACTTCTTGAAGCGACCCAACTCGATATACTTGTGCGCAAAACCGCACATGGTGAGAAGCGACGTGAATACCTCCATCAAGCAGTTCTGATAAGCCTTGACTTGCGGCAATCTCTTTTCCAGGATAGTAATCCGACCTAAAAAGCTGTTCATGTCTTCAAAAAAGACAATCACGATATCGTAGTCGGCAGAGACAGACCGACAAGCTTGAAGCATGTAGGTCAAGGCGGTTCCAATGGCTGCGGCTGGCGGAAATGCCGGTGCAGCGGCGGCAATAATTTGGTTGGCGCCTTGCTCGACAAGATCCAAATTGGAAGAGAACAGTGTCCTCAGTCGATCTACTTTTCCCTTGTCATGCCTGAACTTGTGAAAGTTGTTCATCTGGTCGGTTCCATAGTCAAGCATAGACTGGACATTGTCGAATTTGCGCTGCAGACCGAAACCGACAATGCTTTCATAGCTCTTGAGAGCTTCTTTCCATAGATCGGCGACATCTCGATCATCATTCTCGAGCTGCTTCTCCAGCTTCACGCGTGCCTTTTTTGCTACCATGATGAACACTAGGGACGGAAGAATTGCAGTGCTAGTGTAAAAGTAAACATGTTTCCCTGACAAAAAGAGAATTGCGAATGGCTCCCGGTTGAAGATTAAATACGAGGGGTTTATTTGTTGCCTTGCAAGGATTGATGCTCTCGTGCCTCTTTATAAGTAAACTCTGTGACACTATTGGTCCAGTACTGGACCAGCTGAATGCACCGTCAGCGGATTTTGTATGCAGTCAGCAATTAACGGCCCATACTAAGGCTTAGCTGCTTCATTAGCCTCCATGTTATCATGGATCAACCAGATCGAAAATTGATGCAGTTTTCGGAAACCTTTGCGGGGGCATCATTGATTCCGTAATTCCTTCAAACTCCAATATGACATACTCGTCGTGATGAAATCATCCATTCTATGTGTTGATTTATGACCAGCCCGGTTCCCTGCAGCCACTTGAAACCCTTCTCCAGCTTCATTGTTACGACAAATTACCTCAAATGACCGTTTTGGAGAGAACGAAAAAGATCGCATTGTCTTATGCCACCTATATCAAGTAAAAGTGGTGCGATCACCAAGAATGGTTGGTCCTTTTGACTGCACATGAGGGCACTTTGCTGGAGTTGGACAGCGGAGGCTACAGTTTCGTCAGCTTACTTGCAGCAAACCATCCTGGTGCCTAAATCTTGGGTACACTGGAAAACACTACCAGCGTTCTCGTCAAGAGCCGACCAGAATTTCAGCGAATCACATGAGACGCCTCGTATCTCGGGAGATGGTTATGTGTTGTTGCTTTTAGCAGTGTCGAATCCACCGCCAGCTAGCCAATGCAAAGCTGTTTGCTTGAAATGGAGCTAAGGAGTAGCAAAATGTAGATCAATCGAAGGCCGGGTGTTTTTCATCTCGATCTCAGATCGCAAGGTCGAAGACGGCAGAAGCCACAGTATCTGCCGAGTTTGTTTCTTAAACTTTGAGTGGCGCAAGAGAACAAAGCAAACAGAAACAAACAACAAACAACAAACAAGCTCCCCTCAACAAGTCTATAAAGTCAACTACCTGTTGAAATAGAACATCATTTTCCAGTCTATTCATCTTCATCCTCATACCATTAAATTAACTTCACACCGTGATGCATTATTCTCATTCCAACGTGCACGATGCTATCGCCTCTTTGGAACCACGGATGTACGATATCTGCCAAGTCAGCGGCGCGACTGGACTGTCGTTATCCGTTGTTTCGGGCGGAAAAGAAGCATACGCAAAGCATTTTGGCTTCCGGGACCTTGAGGCAAAGGAAGCGCCAGATGGAGATACCACCTACTTCATCGGCTCTGTTACCAAAGGAATGGTGGCAGTCCTTGTGGGAATATTGGTTGAAGAAGGGAAGCTCGGGTGGTCTACTCACGTCATCTCAATCTTGCCTGAGCTCCAAGATTCATTCGACGGCCGAGGCTCCGAGATCACTATCGCTGATCTCTTATCTCATCGCACTGGAGTAGCGCGTAGTGACGCTCTCTGGATTTCTCGCGCAGGCAATCTCCTGCTCCCCAAGTCAGAGAGTCTACGGACCTGGGCTGCTCAACCTGTTGTCAAAGACTTCAGGTCCGACTTTCTCTACAACAACTACGCCTACGACGTGGTTGGCCGAATCATTGAGATAGCCGAGCAGAAGAGCCTCGAAGAAGTTTTCGAGGAGAGGATATGGGAGCCACTGGGGATGCACCGAACATCTATGGAGGACCTTGCGGGGAACACCAACGTAGCGAAGGCTTATTACGCACTGGACGACGCCTCTTCGTATGAAGTTCCAATTCCGATCATATCCCACAAAACCATCATGGGAGCTGGCGGGGCTGTTCGGAGCTGCACCAATGACCTGGTCAAATACTACAGCAGCTTTATACACGCAGTCAATCATCAGTTCAACAACAAGACGACCTCAACTCCAGACTCGCCTTTCAAGCAGCTCACTACAATTCTCCGACCTCACAATCAGCTTGTTGTCACCTCTTTACGCGAACAGTCTTATGCACTGGGCTGGGGGCGTGCACAGCTCCCCTGTCCGTTGGGCACTCTGAGTTACAACTATCTGCTTATTCCCTCAATGCCGGTGATTGGGCGAGGAACTCCAGGTCAGCTCGCTTTGTATCATGGAGGAAGCATTCAAGGATTCAACACGGCTGTTTACCTCCTGCCAGAAACCGAGACGGCGATCATCGCAATGCAGAACTCGTCAGGTCTGGGTGATGCATGCGATTGGATTCCTCAGATGATCATCCACAAACTGTCAGGCAGTACTGAGAGCATCGACTTTCCTCGTCTTGCTATTGCGGCTGCGAAGGCTGCTCTATCTCTGTCAGAGAAAATTGAAGACGAGCTTCAAAAGAGACGAGAAAGAGGCACCAGTCATTTAGACCTCAAGGCCTATACGGGCCGCTACTGGAATGCTCTTCACAATTTCCACATCGACGTCAGCATTCGCAATAGCCATCTCTACATGACCTTTCAAGGTATTGGGAACGAGACATATGAGCTCAAGCACTATTATCACCATTCATGGACATGGAATGTGTCGCACAATGAGACTGCGAAGCTAGGACGGTATCCAAACAGACCCTGGATATCGTACATAATCGAATTCGATTGCGGGGAGCATGAAGAGGCTCAGGCGTTGCTCTGGAAGTACGATGAGGAACACCCGGAGCCGGGAGTCTTCAAATTAGAGGAAGGGTCACGCCGAGAGTGAAGCTACTTAATTGCCGGGTATAACAAAGGGTCTTCAAAGAGGAAGTATTTCAATTTCGTTCAAGCTATAAGAAAAGCCATACTATTTCCTATCCAATACCTCCAAGTATTTGACTCCCTTTCCATGCATTACCTGCTCATCCAGATCTTGGGAAGCTATGTAGCTTATAATATGCTATGCGTCAATGTCGTAAGATTCATTCGCTTAAACAGCACTATCATACTTAGCCTGGCGGACCTCCGGGGTCTTTGTGCCATATACGGAAACCATCTCATCATGGACAGTCTTCTCGCTGACAATGGCGGCTCCTACCACCGCGTGATCTGCGCCACCAAACAGCGCATCCATATGTTCCAGAGGCACACCTTTAGTCTCGGGGATGCAGAACCAAACAAATGCAAAGAGCAGGATGTTAATAGCACCAAACATATACATAGCGTAGCTGCCACGAGTTAGTATCTTGAGATCCCAGCTGGACTTCCGGTCACTTACAATCCCTTGGCCGAAAGAAATATGGGAAAGATTTGTTCTGCACTATTTGTTAGTCACAAATTTTGAAGAGCGAAAAAGTAATACTGACGAAGAATGATGCTTGCGATAGACTGGCACTGAGTCGTCATAGCGACGGCCTGCGCCCGAATGTTCATGGAGAAGATCTCCGAAGTCCAGATCCACACCGTCGCACCCCAAGAAGGCTTAAAGAAGAATGCGAACAAAAACATCAAAAATACAGTCGCGATACCTACACTAGGAGACTTGGATCCATCCTCTAGAGTCGGTGTCTCAGTTACCACGGCTGCGGCGGAAAACATGCAGACTGCCAGACCCGCAACGCCAACGAGGAGGAGAGGTCTTCGGCCCACGAGATCTGTCATCCAAGTGGCGTTCAGAGTGAATAGAATGTTAAAAGTTCCAGCTAACGCGTTGATAAGCTGGATCTGACTGTTTGAAGTGAAGACCTTTTTGTAAATAATTGTGGAGTATGTTGCGAGCGAGTTGTTTCCGGTGAGTTGTTGTCCAATGTTCATAGTAGCCGCGAGTACTAGCGAAGTTAGGCAATGAGCATGGACGGGGAGAGAAAAACTTACGAATGCGCTTTCTCACGGATTTATCCGTCCACAGCAACTTGTATCGGGCCCAAGTGCTGTTTCCTTCTTTCTTTTCGAACGCAATAGCTTGCCGTATATCTTGCATCTCTTGGGCAATAAGATCTGGGTCGTCGCGGATTTGCAACAGGGTATTGTATGCTTCTTCGAATCTGTCATTCTGAACATACCTGCAGCTTGATCAGCATCACATTCCAAAAAGCATCCAATCTCAGTGGGGTGCCGAAGTGCATACCATCTTGGAGTCTCAGGACAGAAGACAAGCCCAGAAATGATTATGACAGGAAAGAAGATTTGAAGGAACATGACGATCTTCCAGTCCCATTCTCCGAGCCTCTCGGCATTTTTGGAGCATGCGTAGTTGATCCAATACGCGACAAAAGATCCTATAGCAAAGTTAAGCTGCCAGAAACTCATGATAGTGCCCCGGAGCTTGGCCGGTGCTATTTCGTTGATGAAGACCGGTCCAGCCGGCATCATCAGTCCCTGGCCGAAACCGGTGATGGCACGACCGGCGATGTAACCGCCGATGACAGGAGGAGTGAATGTCGAGATAAACGTTGAGATGATGACAAGGACTGCGCCCGCCCACATACTCCATTTACGACCGAAGCGGTCAGAGACCAGAGCAGACAGGAAAACGCCTGGAGATGATAAGCATTAAGCCGGCGACATAGAGTGATGGGGCCTTACCTGTGATGATGCTGCTTACGGCCATGGCGGTATTGACTGAGCCGATAGTGGATGGCGACTGACATTAAACACTTCAGTTCAATTATACTTGTGGTACTTGTAGGAGAGTATCATACGGGGTTGTTGAAGTAGTTCATGAAATGAACTGATCCCTGCGCTGCGTTGAACGTAGAGGAATCATAGCCATTGACAGCCATGCAGGTGCAAGGAATGAGGCACGAGAACCAGAGGTTCGCCTTCTTGGATTTGAAGAGCATAGTAGGCAAGAGATACCAGTCAGACTGGGAAGAACAGAGAGAATGTTGTTGAGAAGAATAAGGTCGAAGGCTGAATGAGGTCTGGCATTTTATCTATAGATATTCCGGGGACGGGGGATCCACAATCAGGGCCAGGTCTAGAAGGACAGCATCGGTACGTAGAGTCCCGAGCTGGACAAGAGGGGTTTAGCAGCGGCCGCCCTATACCGTTGTTTCTGACCATGCATCTCGGACCCTGGATCTGCACTGACAAGGTTAGCAGCCACTCTAACTGCTATTTCCGAACTAGTTCTCATGCAGCTTGCACATGAAATAATTGTTAGTCAGCGGATTAAGTAACTCTGGATGTCACAACATGCCTTTTTCCCCTCTTTTTTTGCCCGTGATCTCTTCTCATGCACAGGTCCAATCGAAAGCAGCACCATGAAACTCCCTACAGCGTGCACCAGGTGCAGAAGGCGGCGCAAAAAGTGCTTCCGGACGAAACCTGACGGCCCGTGTGATGCCTGTGCCAAGAAGCAGAACCATCAGTGCTCGCTCGTCCAGCCACCAGGTGATGTTTCTCCTCAGCCACAGCGCGTCTCGGCAGTCGAGGATCTGAACCCGCAGGCTGCTCTCTCGCATGACCTCATTGAAGAACTTGTGGAGAATTATATCTACTACATACTTGACAGGCCTCATACGCTCTTCCATCTGCCTACCTTGCGGAATGCAGTGAGGGAAGATACGTTGGGAGATGCTTTGCTGTCAGCGATACTGGCGTTTGGCTGTCGGTTTCATGACAAGCCTGAGATATCATCGCTTGGGCCTGCGTTCATGGAAAAGTCTAAATACTTGCTGAAGCTGGATATGGAGAACATTTGTCTTGAGAATATCCAGACATGCGTGTTGCTCGCAAATTTGTCATCTTCGTCCAAGAACCCAGAGTCTGAGGCTCTGTTTGTCACTCTTGGCATTCGTATGGCCGAGATTCTTGGCTTGGACAGTCCGGATCCGGAGGACTCGGAGGTTCTACGTGAAACAAAATGCAGGGTATGGTGGACACTTTTCATGGCTGACCGTTGGAGCTCAGTTGGTCGGAACCTCCGCCGCGCGATGCCGGACTTTAATCAGGAGACTCCCCTACCAATGGATGAAGACTACTTTCATCACCTGGATGTTGACCAAGGTACGGACAGTGTTGGGGCATCGCCCCCGCGCCCTCGCACACTGGGCCTCTGGGCATACAACATCATGCTCGCAAAACAGCTAGGGCCTATTCGAGACCTGAACAAGCAGTGGAATCAGGAGGGCATCTCGGAAGATTACGTGATGCAGCGCGTCGCAGATCTAGCAGAAGGCCTACAGCTCTGGGAAGCGGGTCTCCCCGAGGAAAAGAAGGCAACAGAGGAGAACCTCCAGGCACACAGTGCCAAGAAGCTTGGGGGACCGTTCCTCGCCATACATACAGGCTATCACCAGCATTTCGTGCTCCTGCTGTTCAGGTTTCTGGATCTTAATCGGGCGCAGACACCCAAGACGATCGAGTACGCCGAGCTGTGCAAGTATCACGCAAGGTCGATTAGTCAACTCGTCAAACTGTCCCGCCAAGTTCCGAACTGCGCGATGGTGTTTGGAGGCGTGGGATACATGACTGTTGCGTCTTCAGCGGTACTTCTGCACACGCTCATTTTCGGACAGCAGGATGACACGGCTGATATACGGGCCAAGCTGGAGTCCAATTATGAGACCATCTATGCGCTTCAAAAGTACTGGCCTTCGATTCAAAACTCCGTTAGTAGAGAAATTTCTGTTAGTGGCTGGATTCTGACGAGTGCAGGTAAAACGCCTTGAGCTGTTCCAAAAGACTTGTGTGAGGCCCGCGGCAATGCAAACCTACAAGTTTGACAAGTGGATGGTGAGGTTTTTGGTGGAACATCATTTGCCGCTGGATGAGCCCGAAGGGGATCTATCGCCTGGTGCGGTATAACATGGCATTTGGGTTGCAGAGTGAATATTTGCATTGATAACGGAGTACACAGTGAATGGGTTGTTGGATTTCTTTGTAATTATATTCGTCTCGTCGTTTCGGTCGGTCGGTCGTGCTGGAAGCTTGGGAAAAGAACAGAGCTCAGACGCGAGACGGCGGGACGTCTGACCATGATATAAAGCGATAAGGGGGTCATATTTATCTTTTCGGGCCGTATCACAAAGTCCCACAGATAGTAAACAACAGCAAACTACTGAATTCTCTGATCCATACGCTAACCAACGTATCGTGAATTTACGCACCCTAGAGTCCCTAGTTTCGTTTGTTGACATCCCATAACTCCCAGCTAATCCCGGATGCCAAAACTAAACTAGTCCATAAGCGTTTTCCTGTGTGTGGGGTCAACGTCGGGATAAGCTTGTATAACCCGACGGCTGACAAGTGTCGGGAATCGCTCCAAGACCGCCCCTGCAAAGACACCGTCGGAATTTAGCTGCTTAGACCGACAACCACAAAGCGTCGGGATACAGCCCAAGACCGCGACAAAGCGGGGCGGCTGAAAACCAGAGATCGTCTGCTGTTGAGTCGTGACATGGATCTATTGGCGGACTTGATGATGGGCTGATGCCACGGCCACAGAGCTTAGCACGTGATGCACACTCTCCAGGCCAAGTCCCTGCTCAGCAAAGGTTTCAGTAACGCAGCCAAGTGGCGTGAGCATCAGCTTGAGGAACTGGCAAAGCTTGTTACGCCCGTCGCGAACTGTCAACTGCTCTTGGCGGAGGCGAGGAATGTCACCGAATGCGGGGCCCCAGTTGCAATTTCTCTACACCACAATCTCTTTCACGTGTAAGCAATTGAACAGGACTGTTACACAAGGTGTCTTGACAACTCAGCAAGGAAAAATCCCTATGTCATCCTCGCATCTAGACTCGTTCAGAAGCGCGTAAGCAATCAGATAACGAAAACGAACCCTCGGATAATCCCGTTGCATATCCCACCAACTCATGCAGTCCAAAAAAACGCTAATCCCTGCCCCGACAATGTCGTATAGCGAGTGTCACTAACCTGAATCGTCTGGCTCCAAAAAGTTCCCACTCTGACAGCCCTAAAGAACAGAAGCCGCCATCCCTGTAACTTTTTACTTGGCAGCTTGTATAGGTCAAAGCCACAGTTATGATGAGATTAGCTGGGGGATTTCACTCCGTATTGTGTAACCTCTTGTCTTAAAATAACATTCTCAGCCTTTTTTTTCTTGCGTACCTCTCTTAGACTTGCCAGATTGGACCCCAACTAGCGGTTAATTAGCTTGCAGCCTGAAACTCTCAGGGTTAAATAGGAAGCTGTCTTACATAAAATGTTAAATAGCACTCTTCCCTTCTTGTTCATACCAAGACTTTGTCTCTCCCTTTTTCGTATTTGCTACAACATCTACGTCTCAATCCAAATTGCCAAGAGGACTTCTCTTAGTTATATCCACCAGACCTCACTTCTGGAGTCATACACAGTATATACACGCCATCATGAGTCCCTCATGCAGGTCTATCAAACCTCGCTTCTCATCACTATCGCCAAGCCCTGAGATTACAGAAGGGCCCAGAAAGGCTGATAGAGCGTGCGAGAAGTGCACGCGAACCAAGAAGAAATGCGATAAATCGTTGCCCGGTTGTTCGCGATGTAAGCGGTATGTAGAAATCTGTCCCACGTCAAGAAAGCTCAGTTTGTCTAATTGGCCAGACTTAGGAACAAATGCTGTTATGACTATGTATATACTCCCTCGGTAACAACCGTCATAAGGCCGGAGAGTACCATAAAATCTCCACCTCACATACCGGGGACGCTCAAACCATTTCTTGATATTTCGAGTTCCATGATTTTGAGCCTACTTTCCTCAAGGAACGCCATCCCGAGCCATTCTGTTCAACACTACTTGGAGACTATAAATCCCTACCTTACGATAGTTCACCCAGAACTCTTTGCTTTACGCACCAATATTACTGGATCTGATTCGTTTTCCGATCAAGAGCTTCAGGATCCTGCTACTACGCTTTTAGTTCTATGCATGCAACTCTTTTCTCAAAACGACGATTCAGGTATCAAAGGAGAAGAGAATGCTCACAGGGCGGTCTATCGGTCTGCCAAGCAAATATTAAGCGTGTTGCGGGCCATTGAAAGCCCAAGTATCCAGCTTATCCAATGTTCTGTTTTACTCGCATTCTACGAGTATACCCACGAGGATCTCGGGCGTGCCTACGTTAGTATTGGAGATGCTAATACTATGGCTTCAATTCTACACGTGGGGCCTGGGAAGTACCATGAGGATGAGCGAGAAGCTATAGTACCCTATGAGGAAGAAGAAAGGCGCTGCGTTTACTGGAGTCTCTTTGTGCTTGATCGGCTAGTCCAAACAGATTATTCTCTTCTTCATATGCCGCACCAGATACCACCGGCTATTGTATCTCCTCCCGCGGCCGATGACCTTTTACCGACGAACCATTTGCTATGGTACGATGAGGGCCAGTCGCCTTATTACATCACTCAGCGATACCCTGCAGATACAGATTTTTCGGTGCCTGTCGGGCCTTTTCAGAGGAATTGCCAGTATGCCATGCTCTACCCTGGCATATCACCCCCTCAATCTCCTGCAGGTCCAACAGCCTTTGAGTTGGGAAGTCACACTGCCACCTCACCTTCGGTTTTGCCTCTTAGTATTTTAGACCTCTAGGCGCTATTTTATTTCCCGAACATATATTTTCTATCATGATCTGGAGTTGTTCTTGTATTACGGTTCGGCGCTTGGAGTTATTATTTCTCTGGGGGAACTCTCTTAAAGTACACTGGCTTAACGCCATTCTGCAATGC
Source organism: Fusarium pseudoanthophilum (assembly GCA_013395995.1). Classification (NCBI taxonomy): domain Eukaryota; kingdom Fungi; phylum Ascomycota; class Sordariomycetes; order Hypocreales; family Nectriaceae; genus Fusarium; species Fusarium pseudoanthophilum. The sequence goes on along the minus strand of JAAOAR010000086.1, from coordinate 17,583 downwards.
CCAAGAAACTCCGTTCACTACCCCCGAGTCTTCATTACGATCAAAGCCGAGAATGAATTGCTCCCACGTGAACCAATCAATGAATTCACGAACAACAAACTCTTGGCGTGAAGAAGGTAGAAACCCAAATGTGTCTCCAGCAAAGTGACTTAACCGATGGTGTTGTGACGATACATTATTGACAACCATCATCAGGCTCTTAGTTGTGTCTTGTCTGATATCTAGCGTCATCTTCAACCCTGAATTGACATACTTACCCACATAGTCCTCAAGATTCACATTAACTTGCTCTTTGCTTCTCGCCTCATTTCGAAAATGCTCAAAGTCTGCTGCTAGACGGGTATATCTCTCATACTCTGTCTTAGCCCTCTCTTTCGAAACTTCAGCGAAGTCGATCGACGGCTGGAGGTCAAACATTGCCTGTGCAATAGCTTGCGCAGACCAATCTGGACCATCCCCCAAGCCATGAGAATCACTCAACGCCACTATCGCCGATCTCGTCTCTGGAAATAGGTAGAAAGCAGTCAGGTATCCCGACATACCGCCGCTATGATATAGAACAAGTCTTGGTCTTGACGTTCGACCAATTACGTGTTCTCGTTGCGGGCCATTGAGGGAAAGCATTCCTAGCTCTGTTGATGGAATCATGGCGCGAGCAAATCCAAGACCGTATGTATTCTCGCCAATAGAAGATGTTGTAATGTTACTCTTGTGTGATACGATTGCCGGGACCTCTTTGAGGACCGAAGGCTCGTTATGCATCGCGTCGAGGAGAGCCTTGGCCCATTTAATCATGTCTGATACGTTAGACCAGACACCTCCAGCTGGTCCCATAAGAGTATCATCAGCAGCTGTGTCAACTGGCTTTTGTCTCTGTAGCGAGTAGTCGTCAAGCACAACATGAGGCTCTGCGACATTCTCATCTGGTAGCTTTGTTCTGTTTGTGACAGTTCGGTGCATTCCAAGAGGTTCCAGGATCCTTTCCCTCAGAAACTCGTACCATGGCCGACCTGATTGTTCCTCAATGACTGAACCAGCCACGGCGTACATGTAGTTGTTGTAATGGAAGCCGCTTCGTAAGTCATAAACCGGAGGTAAATGGCTCACAACGTCAAGTAAGTCCTTCTTGTCAAGGATATAGTCGCATTCTACCCCCAGCCATGTAAGGTCCATATGCGCTAGCCCAGTATTATGCGAGAGCGCATCTTGAATAGTTGCTCTTTCGCCGATAACAGGATCCACAACACTGCGGAACGGGATGTAGCTCTGCAACGGCTTTGTCCACTCCAACTTCGCTTCGTCGACGAGGATACCGCAACACGCAGCGGTAAAAGCTTTGGTGAGTGAGCAAAGAAGATAGTTGGTCTCGGAATCAGCGGGCGCTCGGGACTCTACATTGCGGAACCCCCGACTTCGAGTGAGAATTACTTCTCCATGATGAAGGACGCCGATACTGATGGAAGCTGAGCGAGTGTTGTCTTGAATCTGATCGAGGATGGGACATAAAGCCTCGATTCTGAGGCGGGATCAGTAACGCCACGCGACTAACGGGGGGCTCTGCGTGTCTTACCTAGATCGCACAGCCTCTGCTGAGTCCACGTTCGCGGCCATGGTGTCTATTTTATGCTCTACTACTAAGTTAATGGCCCTATCGTGTCCATAGGAAATTGAAGTAAGGACGTTCTCAACTCAGTTATGCTGCTGAAATGTAATCGGGTGCTCTCGGACAATATCGGCTGGACTTGTGATATACTTTTGTCGTCAGCGCCACGGCACATGGTCGATATGGGCCTCTCAAATCTATCTCAACCGTCTGACGACTAATTCTGTTTACGCTTTGGTATGTCACACGCAACGACGATTGCTTCATCTATGCCTTCACTTCTATCATCTGCTTCCGGATCTGGTTTTAGACCATGGGGTTGGTGCTAGTACTTGACTTCTCGTATTATTCTTTAAATATTGACTCAAACTTCTGGTTAGATCTCTCACCTATTCAATGGCTATTTACACTTTGGGCCCCTCAGCCTGTAGGTCAAACGCCATCCCCACAGCTCCGAACGTCCCCATATGCATCGCCTGGATGACATTCTTCATCGGAGTCGCGCAATCCCCCGCTGCATAAACTCCCTTGACATTGGTGGCTCCATATGGTGGTGTAACTTTGATATCTCCACCGGACGACAACTCCACACCCAGCTGCTCTGCGAACGGGCCATTAATTTTCGTAGGCGGCTTGTGCGCAAGGAACGCCTCGTGAGTCGAGCTTCCATCTGCAAATGTGATAGTGACTCCGCTACCTTCGGGACCAAGAGCGAGAGAAGCGATCTCTCTGTTGTCTATTGTGATACCGGTATCTTTTTCGCCGAGGACGTCTGCCACTGCGTTCTGCATGGTAGTGTTGTTTGAGGTGTAGATCACAACTTTCTGGGTCATCTGCTTGGCACTGCGTGCGAAGGCAGTGGCTGCTGCGGGGGTGGTGTTCTCGCCGAGAGCAAGTACTCCAGCTGAGGGTTTTCCGGTGTCTTCATAGCCGTGACAGAAGAGGCAGTGGTAACTGAAGAAGTTAGTATGATTTACTGTAACAAGATGGGGAGGGGAACGCACATGGCATGACCCCAGCACTCAGCATATCCCTTGATATCAAGCGGCAAATCAGTGACACCAGTAGCAAGCAAGACTCTCCTGCCAGTGAATGTCGTCCCATCTGTAGCCGTGGCTGCAAAGTCGCCCGCACTTGTTTTCTCGACCTTGGCAATTTCGCGATCCTCAAATGAGATGGTCTTGTACCGCTCCGAGATCTCCTTACGCGTTGCGGCCCTAAAGGCAGCGGAGTCTTTATGGTCCCACGTGGGTATGGTGTGCATATGCACTGAGCGCGCATTGCGGAAGAGAGAGCTATTGAAGACGATAGCAGTGTGCAGTTGGCGGGCAAGGGCAAGAGCTGCAGACAGGCCGGCGGGACCTGCACCGATGATCAGGACGTCAACTAGAGGCATCTTTGCTAGACTTTTGACTGTGGATGTGAAGTAGTTGAGTATTGGGTTGGTGGTCAGTCTGTGAATGAAAGACATGAGGAGAGAGGAGGACTTCTATGTGATATTTATTCTATCCTAATAAGAATCAATCGATCCATTTTCATCACCTAGGAATTACCCCAAGGATCTAGGTAACTCTCACTAAAACCTTCCCTGGAGGGTTTTTAGAATGCAGGGTCGGTAATCTTTGTCAAGCTAAGACCCACGTTTTAGGATCATGCCGGTAGTGCAGAAAGCTAAAAAGCTGCAGGGGCTAATTAGTGATGGAGAAAGAAGTTAGCGGGGAGCTAATAATACGTTCGTATGGCAGTATCCGTCCTTTTGGTACGGTGTACATACCTCTCTTACTCTCCAACTAGAGTACTAATTCTCTGGAGCCTTTAATTCCTCCGGAAGTGTAGTCATTGGTAAATTCACCTTATTCACTTCCGGAGACTTCATTCCTCCCGTGAATAGATGACTTGAATGATAAGCTGAGTAATGCCTTTCCGTAGGATGGCTACAGTGTTGGAACTTGGCCCTCGCTTTATGTCATGTCTTAAATACTCTCGTCTGACTGTAAATGTGACCCAACCACAATTTCACATACAACACCACTCCTACAGATCGAACAAGACGATTCAAGATATTTTGGATCTACATGCCTGGAAGATTCAGGTAACAGGTACCCGCATAAGAGGCCTCGACCTTTATGGCTTGGAATCGTTCGAGTGATGCCCTAGATGGATAACTGTCTCCGTACAATTGCACTGCCGCCATCAGGCTACCAGCAACAAGAAATTGTTCTTGAAGAGTCAATGAAGCGGCTCCCCGGAACCTACGGTCAGCAATAATGTCGCGAAAAGTGTTGATATTCGCCGGCATTGGAAGTGTTGTGGTGGGGTTGAACCACTTTTCGTGTCACCGGTCTAACATCCCACCGTGAGATGGAACTAGCCGGAAACAGAACATGGTGGGAACGGCGGATACCGAGAGCTAGCAAAAACCCTCCGAGGACGGTTTCCCAGAAGCGGGTAAACACTCCCCCATTAGTTCCCTGACCAGTGACGCGCTCATCCTCGCACTCGGACTGATTGTTTTGAGCCTCAGTCAACTTCCCTCTCCCCTCTTGGCACACCAATTGCTCTCTCTTGCCGTCCAGCCCGAACATTGATCCATCCTTTCTTCATCCGACCCCCCACTACCCCAAGACTCCGACCGGGTTCTGTGTAACCCTGTATACAACCATGGGCACCTCGACGATCCATCCGTCGCAGCGGCGGCTGTCCTGCGATGTCTGCCGGCGGCACAAGACGAGATGTCTACGCATCAAGCAGGACGACCCAAAATGTGCGCGCTGCACTATGCTCGACGAAGAGTGCAATGTTGGAGGGCCGAAGAAGGTCGGAAGGCCGAGGAAGTTAGATTCAGCGCGCGCAGGCAAGGAGTCGACTGAGCAGCACCGAGCGAAGCCAGTTCGCTCGCAGAAGAAACAGACGAGTTCAAGGAAACAGCAGAGCGTCCCAAGCCCTACGAGCGTGTCGCCAGAATCGGATATCTTCCTGGAGAGCATGATGTTCTCACCAATAACTATTCCGACAACCATACCAGCAAGTATAACAACAACAACCATCTCTATAGCTGCACCGCCGGTTGAAACCACCACAAACACTGTCTTTGCCCTTGAGTCATCGTGGCCTACTCCCGGAACAACTGAACTGCAACCTTCGTCATTCCCCGAGCGACTGCCGTCGAAGATCTCAAGTTGTTTCAAGCATAGCTCCGCCTTCGCCGACTACGACTGGAACATAGACGAGAACGACGTGTCAACAACGAAGCCAAGTCAGCTCGACCTCACAGTCATATGCTCCAACCCAGCGCGCCTGGTGATCCCAGAGCTCGGATCCCCTTCGGGCAGTATCGAGCTGTCCGACGCCTTATCGAAGCTGTCCAAGCTCAACAACGACTTGCACATCCGAATGGCTGCCATAGAATCCCATCGCTCCGTCATGACCCTAAGCAGCATCCTCTTTCGCGAAGGCCCGCTGTTCATCGAGAACCTCACGCTCGGAGAGTTCACGTTGGGGTCAACACAGGATCTCTTTCAAGTGCTATCACGGCTTCTCAATAACCGAAGGTGTCATGCGTCACTTGAAAGTGGGCACATGCTCGATATCGTAAACCTGCCAGGGCTGGACGGTCAGTCTTCCTCGCCGCATTCCTACGGAGATGGACATAATGGACCAAGCCCCAGCTTTGCCTCCCCGTTCCCCTCCGCCTCTCAGCCGTTACCCACACCCCTTGTCTTGACCATCACAGCCGTCTTCACCCAGCTCATATCCCTCCACGAGGTTCTCCTCAAGCACATCACCCTCTGGCTCACTGCCGAACCCCTCAGGCCCATCTCGGGACTCCAATTTGGCGAGGCCTCACCACAGGATCTCTGCGCGCAGGGCATTCGTTATTCTACCGCCTCCCTCAGCTTCCTAGAGAGAATCGAGCAGATCCTGGGCATCACCGGGCTGCCCGAGTGGGGAGAGCCGGGCTTGCTGTCGATGCAGCAGATCGATGTGCTCTGGAGCGTGCTAGACGGCGGCGAAGGCGTCGCCCCAGGTCACGGCTTTATGCGGCCAGCGTATGTGAAGAGATCGCTCTGGAAGGCATTGTCAGTCATGAGTCGAGTCGTGCCGCCGTAAGTGGCTCTGGTAGACGAGACCAGACAAAATGATATCTTGTATCGTACTAGGTTCACCGAGATTAAGATAATTTAGGAAGCCGAGAAAACATACATCAAGACATAGGATGATATAAATTGATTGATATAGAAGCACTTATTGAATATTCCATATATGGAGCTTATAGCGCTACTGCCTTCGGCACTTAGTGGAGGCTTCTCAGAGATGGGACCACCCGCGTGCCCTATAAGGCTCAGTGGAGCACCCCTGTTAGCTGCATCCAACCAACGCCCAACATGTTCTGGCAAGGTCTCTGCGCCTGCAGCTTGGTTGCACTCAGACCCATAAGCCGACTTCGGCATTGACGGAATTCGTCTGATCTTCTTGTGGCGTGGGCTTCATTGTTTGTGTCAAAGTGCCGAGAGCCGATTCCGGAGATCCGGATAACACTGGACCAGCGGTGAACTATCGAAAGTGGCACATGCTATCTCTGACCAAGTGATTACTGCTGATACATTTGTAGCATTCAAATCCCAACTGTTTACTGCAGCTGAATATGTAACTGCGGATGTCAATTTCCAAAAGAGATCAACACTGCATTAAGAATCTTACGTGGCCTGCAGTCTCACGAACGCCACCTTTCAGCATCTCCTCTTCCAAGCCATATCTGTCTCACTATCTCAGTCAGTCAATTGGCGCCCAGACGTACACCTCGACTCAGTGTTTTCACCAAAGTCCCAGGGCTGATCTCGTCATACCAATAAATTGGCTTGGCGTTCTCACATCAGATTTTAAAGGGGCTCTAGCGAGGCCCCAACTGTGCAACCAACCTCGTAATCTTAGCCCTGTAATTGGAGCTCCTCTCAATTGCGGCTTACCATCGTTGAAACCATCTAACCTCTTTAGGGGTAGCCAGCAAAAGCGTTGAATTAATTGTCTCAGTTTGTTATCTCCGTGTTGACTCTCTTTTAAAATGCCCCAGGCCCGCTTTGACTGTGACAAGCTGGGTGTCTTCACTTTATTCCATTTTTGTGTAAGAAATTGCGGACATGTCGTTGCTTGACGCTCTAGACTCGTCGTCCACGAGGCTCTTGTTAGGATGTCTTTTATTAGCAGGCATCGCCTACACCCTCTACCGCTCAATGCTACCCCGTCCCTTAGCGGACATCCCTTATAACGTCTCCGCGACCAATCGTATCCTGGGCGATCTCCCCGATGTCAAGGCATTCGGGAGCTTGACCGACTGGTTAGCGACGCAGGCTATTCAACACCAATCACCCTTATTCCAGGCTTTTATCCGCCCTTTTGGGAAACCGTGGGTTGTCGTCGCTGATCATTATGAGGCCACTGAGATCTGCACGCATCGGGTGAAGGAGTTTGATAGAGGGACGTCGAGCACTGCTATTTTTCATTGTGTTGTGCCCGGGGCGCATATCACGCTTACGAGCTCGGATCCGCAATTTAGGAAGAATAAGGAGCTTGTGAGGAATTTGATGACACCGTCGTTTTTGTCGGAGGTGAGATGAGAATATCGGAATACGTGATCATAAGACTGATCCGAACAAAGGTATCTGCACCTGAGATTTACGACAAGTTTTCTCGGCTGGTTGAGCTCTGGGGTACGAAGACTGAGCATGCCAATGGTCAATTCTTCTCGGCTTCAAAGGATGTTCACAACGCCGCTCTTGATATCATCGTATGCGCAGCTTTTGGCCTAGACACTCAACATACCCAACTCGTCAAAGAGATTCAAGAACTCACACCAGACAACAATTCATCAAGCAAGATCGACGGCGAAGTTGCGTTCAAGGAACTCCCTCTCAATGAAGAGCTCAACGCCCTAGCTACTGTCGCCGAGAGCGTCGCCAAGATCATCAAGACGCCATCGCCGCCGCTATTCCACTGGATGTATCGAACCTTTTCAGCGAAACTGAAGCACGCCTTTGTCCTTACCAAGCAATTGCAACAACGAGAAATCGCCAATGGCATTAAGAGAAGAGCAAATGGAGAGGCTATGAAGTGTGCGCTAGATGAGATCTCTGTTCGGGAAGAGGCGTTGGCGAAGAAGGAGGGGAGAGAGCCGGATTATTACTCTCAAGTGATCACCAGTGAAGTAAGAGTGCCCTATGTAAGGCGATGAAGGGCATTGTGCTAACAAGTATCGCCAGTTGATGACTTACCTGATCGGCGGCCATGAAACCACCTCCTCAGCTGTGCGATGGGGCCTGAGCTATCTCAGCGCCGAGCAAAGAGCTCAATCCGAACTTCGCAATTCACTTCAACAAGCTTATCCACACGCTAAATCTGAGCGACGGCTGCCTTCACTCTCTGAGATCCTCCAAACTCGTGTTCCTTACCTCGATGCAGTCGTCGAAGAGATTCTTCGTTTATCATATCCCTTTGGCATGACTCTCCGAGAAGTCCAAGTTGACACACAGATTTTGGGTGCACGCGTACCAAAAGGCACGACAGTTGTCTTCCTATCAAACGGCCCAAGCATATTATCTCCTCCAATCGATTTTGATGAATCACGAAGTAGTGAGTGGGTCAAATCCCGTAAGCCAAAGCCTTTGGAGAAGGATTATGACTACTCGAGTTTCAAGCCTGAGAGATGGCTCAAGACGGCTGCTGGTCCAGATGGGAAAGAAGATATGAGCTTTGATTCTCAGGCGTTCCCGATCCAAGCTTTTGGTTTAGGCCCTCGAGGGTGCTTTGGGAGGAGAATGTCGTATCTTGAGATGAAGATCTTCTTCACTCTTGTCATCTGGACGTTTGAGTTGTTGCCGTTGCCAACTGATGTTGCGAGACCTAAACCAGTTTCGTCTTTGACTAGAAACCCTGATAGAGTGTTTATCAAGCCGCGAAAGGTAGTTTTGTAGAGAGAAAGGTAGAATGATATAAATATATATAAGATAGATGGAATGTTATGCCATGCTAATGCAGCGCTCATGCTTGTCGGATATTCCGATACAGACCCGTAAACAGTACCAATGATGAACCAACTGGTAGAACTTCCAAACGCCGTCATTTCGATGCCCCCGTCTCACTCACGCTCCCAAACTTACTGTCAACCTTCGTCGTACTAGGCTCACTCAGCAAGCCCCCTGTATCATGCAGAATCAAATCATCCGGCTCCACCAGCGTGGTCCCATCGGTCCGCGACATCTTAATAGTCGCAAGAGATCTTTGCACAAATATTCCTTCTGTGCTGCTGCTTGAGCCTTGGGGTAGAATGTTCCAGGACCTCGCTCGTGCTGCGATGGCGCGGAAGATTGGTTGCATGTGAGGCATACAGGCTACCAAGATACCTACGCCGCTTTCGATATTAGACCATACGACGAAGCCTTGTGCGTCGGCTGTTGTTTCGACCATTAGAGTAAGAGGTTGGTGAGAGTGGGGAGTACATACATGATGCGTTCAAGGTTCTCGTGAAATCGAGCAAGTAAGGGATGCGGATACAGCTGGCTGCGATGAGACTAGACGAATGTTAAGATGGATCCTACACCGGAGAATGGGAGGCTTACAAAATACCAACGCCAAAGATCACCATAACGCCAGCCTTCTTCTTCGGCTGAAGACCCAAAGAATACAACTGTGTCAACGGTAGCGCAAACATCCAGATATCAAGAGCAATATTGACGCCAGCATGAAAGAAGATGATTGCTGGGATATTTAGTGTCTTCCCGCGTGGTGGATAGTCTTTCCATCCATCCCAGAGTAAGTGAATTGGCTGTCGCTGTAGTGCGCCGCATATGGTGACGATGATTGTTGTGACAATGTTGAAGCCGATAGTATACTTGATGATCAATCTGAACTTTGGATCGGGGAATGTCCGGAGGAAGAAATAGAGGATTGATAGTTTGATGAGGCAGAGACTCAGAACGTAGGCGTATTGAACGACGAGGAGATACTACATTTGTGAGTCAAGCTTGATGGTTGATTGAAGGTGAGAGCTTACTATATGAAATGTCGTGATGGTACTGTCGTCCAGTGTCCAGATATTGCGGCCCAAGCCTGCAAATGTCACTGTACATAACCATTAATGAGCGGACTAGACATTATATGATACAAAACTCACTCAGGCCCATTATTATGCACTGTACTCCAGTAAATACCTACTAGGGTTAATAAGGCATCATGACGCATGAAGAAGATCCTTACCGATGCCGCGATAATGAGGTAATCGTCAGCACCCCATTGTGAGAAGCGATACGATTTCGTGACTGTTCGCAGGACGATTGAAAACACTGCTATTCCGAGGATCGTGTAGTTTATCCCCCTAATGTTGTGATCGTTGTCAAGCTCTGGTCTGCCGCAGTTTGTTTGGGAAAGTTTGAGAAAGTCTGCCCATCAACCGTCAATGTGAGTATCCTAATCCTGGTAAAGCCGACATTGAGAGGTCCTACCGAACAAGTCTCGTATCGGGCATGACGTGTGGATACAGCTAGCAACCGTATTGCTGAGTTTATGATCGTGACATATTCGTTCTTTGTTCTCGGTCGAGAATGTCGGCTCATCAACGAATCTCGAAAAACATTTGATCTACAGACTGATTAACGAATCCACAGCGCGAGATAGATGGGTTATACGCACAGCGCATTGCGACGCGTCTTCTAGCCGTTGATCAGTGGTCGGTGAACTAGCGCCGACATGCGGGAATATACACGGTAAAATGAGGATAAACAAGCGTAACATCGCGAATAGCTTCATGGTGGTCTACCGCGCAAGCGAAACATCGAGCATCCCAAGAACTTTAAAACCCGCGGGATGATGGGGTAGACTTGTCTCATTAAGAATTAAGGGGCACGGACTAAGTTGGTTTCGAAGGTGGTTTTGCTTTGTCGACGCTAATTCAGTCATACCATGTTCATTGGTTTGGATTAGACGAGATCTCCGTACTCTAAACCAATAAGCCGCCAATGAGGGTGCTCATCACACCGAAAGGAGCTAGGACGAGGGATCTTCATGGGATATGCTTATGCATTCCAGGGGTTACAGATTAGGGTTATTTTTGCTACGCTTTTGACGGGGAGATTGGCGGGGAGGGCTTGGCAGGGCCTGATTTGGCGTTTGGCTTGTCTGTTGGTGGTGAGTATGAGTCTTGGCTGCGGCAATGTGCCAGCAGGGCGAGTCATTAGAGAAGCACGGTGTCTACTTGCGATAGGTATGATCTTATCGATATCTGGTATACTGCTAACAAGATGTGCGGCTTGAGTTAAAGTGGTTCACAGCTACGCTGCAGACTGAAGGTCAGCATATTGAAGGCTTGTTTCACAGATGTAGAGTCGGACGAAAGTCCGGGGAAGTACCTCTATTGACGCAGACGCCTCAGTGGCTGGCGGACATGCCGGATAATAGTTAGAGGCTGTAGGGTTGAGATATTCGGATGCCGGCTGAACTTTGTTGCTCATGGAATGAAGGCTTTGCGGATCATTTATCCCCGTTGATCCACTTCATTTCCGGGGGCAATAAGGTGGATTCGAGACCTTGCACCTCTCTGGATCCGGCATGGCGCTTGATCTGGAGGTGTTCACTTTGCAGAGGGTTAGACGACACGTCGAGGTTTTATGATATGATATCTGAGATTTAAACTAAAAGTTTCGATGACTGTCGGTAGTGGAAGTGATAAAAAATGAGGTGAAGCCAATCTGTGAGCGCCTCCAGGCTGCTTTAACTAAGGTATGACGGACAGTCGCAACAAAAAGCGCTGTTTAGATTGCCAGAATCTGTCAGATCCGCCACCAAATTCCACTGATCGAATCACAGGCCAACGCATGGGATGTGCGGGTGATATGTAATTACGTTGTTATTCAAAGAAGGTCTAGTATTGGATATTCCAGTAACAGAATGGTCTTAATTCGTATTTGGAAAACGCTGTTGTCAAAAACCCAAGGTCTAGGGTTAGCAACATGGATCAGAAGCATTAGATAAGCGGGAAATTCGCATCGTCAGCGGGAAATCCCTAGTGGAGACACTTGGCGATCCAATCACAGTGTGCCAAAGCTGCCAAGCCTCGACGGACTGGAGCTGCTAACATTAAATTTGTCCAAGCAACCGATAATTATGGGAACGATTCCGAATATGTGGAGTTTTAGATCTATATAACTCTGGTTCTTTCCGGACCTCGGCATTCCATTGACTCCGAAATTGAGGCAGTATTTATTAGAAGTGTCTCCCTTTTTCAACACCTCAAGGTCTGCTGTTAAACACCAATCATGTCTCGGATATCGCCCCATCTCCGCCAACGGCTAATCTTCGCAGCCAAAGTAGCTGCCGGAGTCTCAATCACTGGTGCAGCAAGTTTCCATCTCGTCACAAGAAAATGCTACTTTGAACCTTTTGGACCGGAGAATGGCAGATCGTTGTATGAGCATCCGCTGCTGAAGCAGATTAATCCTTGGAATAAACCGGGCTCTGCCGACTCGTGCGTGAGAGAAGTGCCGTTTGATAAGCTGGATAAGGTGCTTTTGGAGGATGCGAAAAATGGAGGAACGAAGTTGGTTGAGAGATTCATTGCGGGAATGTGGGGAGGATTTGGTAAGGCTCATGGAAACTCGTATTGCCAGCATGATACTGACAGTGGGCAGGATATGGTATCCAGAGAAGAATTATGACATTCTTCAAGAACGAGGCGAACAAGAGCGACCTATGGGAGAAGAAGGATCTTCTAGCATCTACCTATGAACCAGGTATGTTATTGCCAATTTCCCGGTTCCATCTTCTGACACGTAACAGGCACATATTTTACCAACCACTTCCTTGTTCTATCAAAAACACCAACATGTATCACAATGAGAGGTTGCTTTGATCCTCACCAGTCACCACCGTCACCCATGGACATTGACAATCTCGTTGAGATTCGCGCTGAGATAGAAGAAGCAAAGCAAGTGGCCGTTCTCAAACTCCAGGTTTTCACGTTCGATGGAAGGAAAGAAGCGAGTGACAAGGAGGATCCTTTTGGTGGGGTTGGAGGATGGCTTCACAGACGGTATTCGACGTTACTTGTGGAATCAGGAGCTAGGAACTGCTTAAAATGAGCATCTTGGGGGATATATGATACGAGAGCGAAACTCTTGCTTGTACACGACGGATATGAGGCTGGCTCAAAGACCCCTTACGATTCAGATCAGAGCATTATCATACTGGATCCAACAGGAAACCATAATTATGTACAATATTCAGTCATACCACTCATACCTGCAACTCCATATCAGCGTTTGCCTCAACCCTAGCCTAGTCAGCTTACCGACGACGATTTCCTCCACATTTGGAAATCATCGATAGCATCGTCCTGCACTGCAGTATCTTGCCGTATTCTTGCAGCATTCCTTCTTGCAACACTTTTTAGTGCGGCAGCAAAAGTTGCCGATAGAGCACTTTCGGGGGAACTTGGCAGGGCAGACTTTGGCAGCGAGTTGGAGAGCCTCGCCGTGGGACAGGCTGTAGCCGTCTTCGCCGGAGGTAGCGAGGTCTGGAAGGCCCTCGGCAGTGCTGACGGCGGGGCCACCAGCGGCAAGAGGGATGAGGAGGAGGATAGTCGTGATGAGCTTCATGATGAGAGATTGTACGGTGGTTTTGGTGCCAATTGGGTACAGAGATGTTAAAGCGAGGCAGCTTGTGGAGGACGAGAGTCTTAAGTATTAGCGGAACGCGGGGCCCTTTGTACTTATCAGACAGATCGACAGACTGGATTCGGGTAAGATTGCGCCGCTACTAATTGCAGGTGGCCATCACAAGGCATGCATCGACTTGTCCATCGCGGTCTCTACAGTCGTGCCCCTCGCACTCCTAGCTTAAAACGGCATAGTGATGCCCATAAGGTTACATCAAGGGGCCTAATGCAAGTTTCAGACGAAGACCTGGACGATCGCTGTCCGCTCTTCGATTAAAGCTGAAAGTTAGCTTCACCCGTGCCGTCTTACTACAGCTCTTAGCTTGCCTAGTTGGCAGGTTGCAGGGTTTCGAGTGGTATGGCGGGGAGTAATTAATAACTCAAGCTTTTCTATTTAGATCCTTCGGTGATGTTGGGCATGAGTAAGGCGCCTAGACTGGTCCATGAAATTTCATTGGCTGGGGTAAAGATACGGATTGAGGCAATAGGAGGAAGCTTAAAGTGAAGCTTCTCCGCAAATCACAGATCCAATCTCAACGACTCCAGCGGTATTTACTTGGGAGAAAGTGAACATGGACGACCTAGTCTACGACGGAGGTAGTAATAATGTTATGTCCATTAGCTACACGATGAGCTCATTGGCTTGTCGAGACTCTAGCTTCGCCCCCTCAATCGTGTCCCGTTCTTTGTTCTACGGCGGACGATTACTCAGCGATACCAACCTCTTCAGTGTTGCGATGACCCAGAAATCTTCATTGTTCTCCTTCAATAGTGACAGGGCAGAAAACTATTCATATTTATATAATCAATTCGATGGCCGCTCTCAACTCGACTCTTATCTTTGAGGCTGGGGGCAAGCGATATGTCACAACAGAAGCAACTCCTGTACGTTCGTCCATCCAATGCCACACGAACTTTACATCTGACTCATTGACCAGTTCCGGCCCCAAACCACCGCTCCCTTGGAGCCTCTACTAGTAACCGTCCTTGGGAACCATGACGGGGCACCGATCAGCAAAGCGTGGCTGAAGACATACTTGAGCAAGCTGGATGACTGTGATGTTTATGATCGCAACGTATTCCTTTCAGGTGTTATCATCACTACCCCGCACCATGACCAAGCTGTGCCTCATAATTCTTTGGAATACCTGGAAGAACTGGGAATGAAATGGCTCGATATTGTCGTTGAAAGCGGCAAAACGCATCTTGCCACAGGCCCTTACTTCTACGCCGATAATCAGCTTCGTACTGTCTGCCGTTTGTATGATGATGAGAAGGGAACCTTTTTCTCGGGGTTGAAACTCAGGTTGGATCTGTAAGTAACGTGTTCACAGGACCGTCTGCCATCCGCTGACATAAAAAGATCACCATTTACGGGCTTTGAGCAACTTGGGGTTGCAAGTGCGTCTAATTGCTGTCTCGCCATAGCTGTTCCGTCCAGAGCACCAACACTCGTCAACAACACCCCGCCAAACTTACGTGTTGCAGTAAAAGACTGTTTTCTCGTCCGCGGCATGAGAACATCACTCTGTAATAAGGCTTACTACGAACTAAGCGAGCCTGCGACTGCGACGGCTGATGTGATCCAAGCACTGGTTGATGACGGCGCACACATACTGGGATTGACAAAGCTCAGTTCTATGATAGCACGAGAAGAGCCCATGGATGCCGTTGACTATCCAACGGCTTTTAATCCCAGAGGTGATGGCTATCAGTCTCCGGCTGGCAGTAGTAGTGGAAGCGCTGCTGCTGTTGCGGCTTATGACTGGCTTGACTGTGCGATCGGCACTGATACAAGTGGAAGTGGTCGTCGGCCAGCGTTGGCTAATGGCGTTTGGCAATTCAGACCTTCTCACGATTCTGTATCTTTGAGGGGTCTGGTTAAGACTTATGCCATTTTTGATACGCCTTGCGTTTTTGCGAGAAATCTCGATGTTATACGACGCATTGCACGGACTTGGATTGTGGCTCCGTCGCTTGTCAAGAAACGGCCATATCGTCTCATCTATCCACTAGACTACCTTCCAACAGAAAATCTAGAACAGATGAAGATTATCGACTCTTTCATAAGAGATATCGAGACTCATCTTCCAGCTACTATCATCCCGCTCTCCATCAGAAGCTCTTGGCTGCAGTCACACCCGCCAGGAACTCCTACTGATGTGGAAGAGTATCTCAAAGATGTCATCCGGGCAACATTTTACCATCAATTTTACCAGTCAACTGAAAACTTCAGACAGCTATACCCCGAGAGACACGATGGCCAGCAACCTTATGTGATCCCCTTTGTTCAACGAAGGTGGGCTCTCGGTGCCTCTGTTTCTGACGCCGAGCATGAAGAAGCTACCCGTCGCTTACTTGTTTACAAAAAGTGGCTTCAGGACCAGTTGTTCGGGGGCGAGAAATTTGAGACGTTGGTTATTCTTCCTGTTGCTGAAGTCAAACCTGCCTATCGTGACGAGAAGATCGAGTCACCCGAGAACCAGTCTGCATGTGATGAGCTTTTTCTCTCACCCATTCTTGGGTCTCCTGACGTTGTTATACCAATCGGCGAGACGACGTATCATTCAAAGATCAGCAAGAAGATTGAGTATCTGCCAGTAGTGGCCAATCTTGTCGCCGCACCGGGTCGAGATCATGAGCTTCTGGATGCGGTTGAAGTCATCCTTGAGAGGTCTAAACGGCCCAAGGTGGTTTCTACAGGGTCACGGATATTTGGTCCGGGATATAAGAGGGTCGGCTAGACCTCTTGAGTCTGTCATTGGACGGGTTTCCGAAAAGGACTAGACACGCTGTAGAGTACGTTCACGAGTGATCCGTTCCTCTATAGACTCTGTTTTTCTGGGCCGACCAACGCCGATTAGGTTTCCAATGGGGCTATGATGTTACCGTCTCTCATCGGATTACATCAAGATTTGTAACAAAAAATGATAGGTGGTCAGGAACTGATTAATAGAATTATCTGGCACTGAGACAGTTGCATCAGCAACTAATGACCCCGAGACATTGCGTTTCAGCTATGACGAAGGTCCGGTGAGACTGTAAGCAACTAAAACAGCCACAGTTTAGTTGCATTGTCTCACTGCTAACAGCCTGAAATCCATTCAGTGGCCTGCCTAGACGGCCCAAAGAATCATCCTAGCGCAGAGGAGATATGAGATCAGCTGCAGGACAGAGACTGTGTCCATAACATATATGATCATATCAAAAGACGCAATCAATATTGTTGCCAGCACCTAGTCCCTGGATTTTAGTGGCCAAGGCATCAGGCGATCTGGTGATTCCCTACTGTGTACCATTTCCCCGTCCTTTCTTGATTGAGAAGCTGGAAGATGATAGTGGAGAGCCGAAAAGCGGAATATGCAGCCAGCTTCTGCATCTCACCGAAACGACCGAGATACTGCAGATCTCCGACTCTTTCGAGCCCCGCGCATATACGGAGAGTATGGATAGACATTTCCCAAGAGGTGCACGTAGAAGGGCACAATTTGAGGCCTCCTTTGCGAGTTCAACAGGGCCTACCGGTTTCCTCGTTTCCCCTCTCACGCTTAGGCCGCGCGCTGTATTCTTGGTAATCCTGCAGTATATAGAGCCGAGATGTACTGTCCAGAAACCGACAACAGACAAACAAACTACCATCTCTTCCTGCAAAGACTCTTATAATATCAAAATATTCTATTGCCCTGGCATCAATTCCTCCAAAATGGTCCAGATCGACGAAGCTTTTCTCAACAAGGCTGTCAAGAAAGGTCTCGACACGCTTCAGAAAGGCGAGCACCTGGATATCAAAGACCCGAATGGAATTGGCAAGTTCATCTTCGGAACCCTCGCATCAGGTCTCTTTCTTAGCTCAAGATCAATACCATGACGTTCTTTAAGTACTTTGTTTGTAACGCCAAGTTACATAGAACTCGACTGTAGTCTATGCAAGTGATAAAGTGTATAGGAAAGAGGAATATCTGCCGTATTGTTAAGCTGAATGTCGTTTCTATGTGCAGCTTAGGGAAGTAGTTGCGTGATGGAACTGCTGACCATATCAAGGTAATCGGAAAACACACTTCTGGTTTAGCATTCTGCAGGGGTCCTGTCTGGAACCTGGAGATGCCCTGTCTCGCAAGTGCGGCTAAGGGGTCTAGATCAACGCCTCGCTAAACTATTGATTCGAGGCGAGTCATACCCGCACAGCCAGCTATGCGTTTAGTATTACATACTTATTATATAGCTAGCTATATAGATAAGGCTATATAACCTTCTTCCCTAATTATATATAGCTAGTAGA
>JAAOAR010000085.1:0-41439 GCA_013395995.1 Fusarium pseudoanthophilum | reverse complement strand
TATTTAATAGCTTATTTATTAAGAGTTAATATTAGATAAAAGGGAAATAGAGTCTATTTTACCTAGAAAGGAAAAAAGCTAATATATTATTTTTACTAAAATGCCGAGATCTATCTAACTAAGTAGCAGAAGTTAATGGCATCATTAATCAATCTAGCCTGGCTTCCATGCTTTGACCGCCAGCAGAGGAGAAAACTTAACAAGGGCGAATCAAATGACGTCTCAACATTTCCGGAGTTTGCCTGGGGACGGTGGATCTTGTATGGTTTCATTGACAAGATAGAGGGCATGGCCGTGTTGGAGCGCTCGACTCAGTCGACATCTATGTCTACGCTGGATGAACATCCAAGGCATTGAGTCCAAGAGTGGTGAGTTGCAGCATTTGAGACACGATATTCAATGCTCGCAACTTGCCTTCTTCTTGCGATACCGACATGTGGTATGGAGAAAACATAGGCTCATTGATCGGCTCGGGTTGTATTGGTTGTGACGTGTAATTGGTGTTGGTCAAGGACTCACACAGCGACAAGAGTCAAAAACGATATCGGAGGTTGACAGATGTTGTCAAAGGGTTCAGTTCCTGGCAGCGGGGCTCTAATAGCGCCAATAGGCGGAGCGCTCAGCCCGCCCACCACTGTTTTCTCGGCGGAAGAGCGGGCTTCTGGTTCCGCCTGGAGGAAATTTGCAGCCAGGAACCCACTCAGCTCGAAAAAAACTTGCCAATGACCAAGGCCGTGTTGTCAGGTTTCCCTATCGGGGCGGCACCTGCGGAGCGGGATCGCACCTATCGTCTATCCTATCCCATCTACGGAGCAGAGGTTAGTCTACCTACCTAGGTATCCTATCTTTTCTTCCCAGCTCCCACCCTCTTGGCTCTTTTCTTCTTTTTCTTCTCCTCAAACAGAAAGAAATCCTCGCGACAAAACCACACAATCTTGATATTCGGACCCTAACTCAACGTTCCGGCAACACGATTGCATCTTCTTCTTATAACTCTGAACTGAGCTCGTCTCTTTAATCCGCCCACATGCACGGGCGCCCATCCGTCTTCACCTCGCAGGTACGTTGACTCTTTTTCCTCTTATTACGTCGCCTGTGACATATACTCGCTGCATCAACCCCGCCATCACTCAATACATTTTTATCTGTGGCTTTGCAACATTCGCTGTAGGAGCTATAGATGGATTGATGGATGCTATCCCCTGATGGCTCGCTCCTCTCATCATCACCAAGACTTCCATCTACTTCAATTGGCACAATGCTAACCCAATTTATAGGATTATCTCTCTGGTTCGTACTCTTCATTGGTTTCGACTCACCGCTCGAAACCTTGACCCGATTAGCCAAACATGGAAAACTAACCCATCTACCGTTGCAGACCACCTCTGGAAGTCCCAGTCTTGCTAAAGAACTTTCTTGATCAACCGACTATTCTCCTTCTAAACACAACTTAAACAACCGACATATATCAAAATGTTCTCCCGACTGGCTTCCTTTGCCAAACCCGCGGCCAAGTCCGCGTCGGCTTCTGGCCGAACCATGCTTCAGGTCCGATACCTGTCTGAGAAAGCTGTTGCTGGTAGCAAGGGCAGGACTATGCCCTTCTCTGCTGCTCGAGCTACTGCTCCTGCTGCTTCTATCCCCGCCACTCTCACCATTCGAGTATGTACCCTGCAATGCCACCTTACCTGTCGAAACAATCTAATATGCCCATAGGACGGTCCTGTTTTCCAAGGCAAGGCTTTCGGCGCCAATGCCAACATCTCTGGTGAGGCCGTCTTCACCACCTCTCTTGTTGGCTACCCCGAGTCCATGACCGACCCCTCCTACCGAGGCCAGATCCTCGTCTTCACTCAGCCCCTGATTGGCAACTATGGCGTTCCCTCCGCCGTCCGAGACGAGTATAACCTTCTCAAGTACTTCGAGTCCCCCCACGTTCAGTGTGCTGGTATTGTTGTCTCCGATGTCGCTGTCAACTACAGCCATTGGACTGCCGTCGAGAGTCTTGGCGAGTGGTGCGCCCGAGAGGGAGTTCCCGCCATCTCTGGCGTTGATACCCGCGCTATTGTCACCCACCTCCGAGAGCAGGGCTCTTCCCTGGCTAGAATCTCCATTGGAGAAGAGTACGATGCCGACGAGGATGAGGGTTTCGTTGATCCCGGCCAGATCAATCTGGTCAAGCGTGTCACCACCAAGGCTCCCTTCGTTGTTGAGTCCCCCGGCGCTTCTCTCCATGTTGCTCTGATTGACTGCGGCGTCAAGGAGAATATCCTTCGTAGCCTGGTCAGTCGAGGTGCTTCCGTCACAGTCTTCCCCTATGATTACCCTATCCACAAGGTCTCGCAGCACTTCGATGGTGTCTTCATCTCCAACGGTCCTGGTGACCCTACCCATTGCCAGGCTACTGTCCACAATCTCGCCCGCCTGATGGAAACCTCCAACATTCCTATCATGGGTATTTGTCTCGGACACCAGCTTCTGGCTCTTGCTGTTGGTGCTCGCACCATCAAGCTCAAGTATGGTAACCGAGCTCACAACATTCCCGCTCTCGACTTGACCACTGGCTTGTGCCACATCACCAGCCAGAACCACGGATACGCCATCGATGCGAGCACCCTTCCCAGTGACTTCAAGGAGTATTTCGTCAACCTCAACGACGGATCCAACGAGGGTATGCTCCACAAGACCCGTCCCATCTTCTCGACCCAGTTCCACCCTGAGGCCAAGGGTGGCCCTATGGACAGTTCTTACCTCTTCGACAAGTACCTCCAGAATGTCCAGCTTGCCAAGAGCAACCAGGTGGTTTTCAAGGATAACCGACCTACCCCTCTGATGCTCGATATCATGAGCCGAGAGCGCGTCGGTGTTGAGCCTACTCCTCTTGCCGCTACTGCTTGAATGACTGGTGTGAGATGATTTGGCGTCTGGGATAGGTCATTGGTAACGTCTGTTAGTTTCTCGGGAGCAAGGATAATGGTTGCTATTTTAATGTTATATCCAGGAACATTGGTCTTAGAAAAAGATTGTGATGCCACTACTGCACATCAAGCCACCATGTCATATGTCTGACGGAATATTTTGAAGTGAATGACCCCAAGCAAGTGCTGCATCCAGCCTACAGCGTCTCATTAAGTGAAGCCAATGCTCTTACTCAAAATGTGATTCAGTTTAAACCATTCTGCAGACTTGAAACGATGATTACAATTAAAGTTACTCAATTCACTGATGTCTTAACACCTGTTGTTTATTTCCTTGCCCTTTTACTATTTCAACGCCGCCCTCCATACGATACAGCTCCTGATATCGTGTGCACAATGCAAACTTATTAATCTTAATCTCCTGTCTTTTCTTCGCACGGGATAGCAAATCATGCGCACCTCGCCCTCAGTCCCTCATTCGAATATCGCCGTCGTCAGACAAGGAGCCACGACGAGGTCGGTGGTCGTCCCGTGGCGGGGGGAGATACCGATCACTACGCGGTCGACCGCCGCCGCCGCCGCGTCCACGGCGTCTCCCACCACGGCGCTCACGGCCCATGGCTCGCTCACGGTGTGGAGGTCGGATGCCTTCAAAGACCTCCTTGCCCCGGTCAACGAATGAAGTACCGTTCTCAAATGAGTAGCGATTAATCTCGCGGCCGACATCGCGGTGGCGATCATTTGTGTAATAAGAGCGCATGTTGTCCATACGGCGGCGTGCAAGATCTTCTGATACAGGTTGGTAGTCGATAACTGGGCGAGTGTTGGTGCGCTTGAATGCACCGCCTGGGTTGATGGGTGGAGGTCTTGGCCCAGGTCCAGTACCGGGACGAACAGGGCGTGGTCCAGTAGGAATGTGAGGGTCTCGGAGTGCTCTGGGTCCAAGAGGGATAGAATTAGTCGACATCGTCGAGCTCGGGGGTGGTCTTGCGTTCAGTTGAGGCATCGTACGAGATGTTGATGCTGATGCTTCCTCGAGATGTGCTTCAACTTCGCCGTTAGGACCATCCTCATAAACGACTTCCCATCGAGCACTAGAGCGGCCGCGGGGGCCACCGCTGGCTTGTTCTGTATCAATCCAGTCTCTGACTTTCTCAGGAGGGACAAAGTCGACCCAGAGCGCTTTGCGATTGCTCTCATTAGGCCACACACTGCCATGAAGTGCAGTGCGAACGCGGGAAGCAGCAGCGGTGTTCTTGAAGACAACAAAACCATGAGTACGGATCTGGTCCAGGAAGAAGTCAGTCACAATCCCATCGTCATCGTCCGCTGTGTCTTGAGAACGCCTCGCAAGGGCGACGAGATGGGCTTTGACATCTTGAGGTCGGAGAGGGCGCATGAAGTTCTTGACATAAAGTGCAGAAGTGGCCGGATGCACCGCCGGCGCAACATCCCGCTCGTAGTCCATATCCTGCGTTTTATTTCCGTCTTCGCCAGGTTCTTCTTGTCTAGGTGCCTCGTTCTCTGGTGCAGCTTCCTGTGAAGGTTCTTGTTGTAGCTCCTCTGCTTGGGGCTCACCGTCCAAGTCCATAGGAGCAGGTTTGTCTTGGGGTTCAGGTAGCAGATCTTCCTGTCGCGCCCCTAAACTATCGCCGTTTGCTGAACTCTCTTCCGTGCGGGCGCGTTTGCGAGCAATCGATTCTTCGGTTGGTGGGGGTGTGAGAGAGCGGCGTTTGCGTTTTTGCTGCTCGGCAGCAGGGGTTGGTTCGAGTGAGTGGGAGGGCGTAGATTCGACAGTGGCTGTCACTGTTCCCGCTCTTGATTTCTCGTCCAACGTTGGTTCCCTAGATTGAGTATCCATTTCATTACCAGGAATTGGCACGTCAGCGACCAGATCGCCATCGCGCGCCGCTTCCTCTATTGCTTCATTCTTGACATCTTCCTCCTTTTCGGTTTCAGGGACCCCTTTATTAGTCTCCCTATCACCCTTGGGCGCGATGCAATCATCCAAATGTTTCTCTTCTAGCTCCATTGTTTCTACCGATGGATTCTCTTCTTCCGGTTCGTGCTGCTCGGCCGTTTCCTGGGGTTCGTTGTGTGCAAGGGGTGGTTGTTGAGCTGGTGGCTCATCATTTCCCGACTTGCTGTCTGTAGGCGCATCTTCAAGATGCTCTTGGGCCTCCGTATTCTCAATTTCTTGATCAGCTTCGTCTAGTCGCGCGACAAGCTCTGTTTTGAGACCGTGCTGTGGTAGACCGCGACTTTTGAGCTCGGCCTTGAGGTCGACGACTTTGAGCTTGGCCCAGTCAGTCATGATGAAAGCAATTGGCGGCGCGTGAACGGCTGACGTATTTGAACTCGAGTCTCATGTGCTCTCCTTTTGCGTTAAAATGATTGATTATCCTGGACAAAATCTGAATCTGAAGGACGAGAGTAGGTAACGAATTGAAGGCTTTGGAAAGCACGAAACAGCTTTGATCATATTCAGCCTCGTCGCAAATCTAAGGGTAAAGGGTTGTTCATCCAATCAGGTGCCATAGTGAGGATATCTTATGTCAGCAACTCTGCTGTATTTTGTGGCGTACTCCGTAATCAAGCCACACAACGAGACTCAGATAGCCACAAGATCTAGACATCAGTTGCATTTCTTATTCTTGTTCCAACGTGAACGCTGTAAAGTGTAATACAAAGCTATGACGGTGTGTGTGCATTAAGAATTGGCGGTTCTTGGCGTGACTCCGTGCTTACACTGATTGAGGTCGCAGGCTTGGTCATTCAGTATGTACAGAGCGTATCCGTACGGAGTAAAGTTATCCTAATGGTCACATGCAGTCTCATGTCATGATATGCAGCCGCAAGTGGGCCATGCGTTGCACAATAGAACAGATACCTATGTACGGATACTCAGTACTGTATCCTTACCCCTCAAACTGATGCATTGTGATAACAATAGCGGTTCAAGGTCAACTGTCGGTCATGGTAATGCAATTGAGTTGATGAGCTCCTGCTTAGGAGCCATGGTCAAGACTTGATTGAGTCTATTCTCATTATGAGTTCGACTGCTCACATGCGTTTGTGCTCTCGATATCATGAGCTGATGTCCAATTTCCTTCACCGAAAACAATGTTACCCATGTCACCTTGATCGTGTTTCTCTTTTCCGGTCCCTAAACCCCTAGCCCGTCCGAGATGCAAACGTAGCTGTACGAGATGGACTGACGACCGCTTCGTTGCTCGTTTCACTCATAATATGAGGTGATGTTCCTTGCCTAGCCCACTCTAACCCCTGTTTCCCCCCTGGTTCGTGGACATAACCATCATCACACGACCTCCAGCTTATCCCGCATCGCGACCTGGAGCTCCCCGAGCTTGTGTGGGTCCTGCTCTAACACGTCATTGCCCTTTGGCGTTGGCTCTTTGTGTTTTTGGTGGTTTTTTAGTGTCACATTTTGACCTCCACCTCCGCAGTTCAACGCCAACCCAGCCATGAACCCAATAAGCCCAGGATGGCATCCGGTTATCATCAGCGATCAATTCACTTTGACTGACTTTCCCGAACATTTTTGAAAGGCGACCAAAACAATTGAATTAAATAGAGAGCTCCTAGTCTTTTTGGTATTTTCTTAGGGTTCCTCCCGCTCATCAGTCAAATACATTAAATACATAAATATTGGTCTCAATCAGGGCCATGCCTGAGCCCCTCGTAAACTCTTAATTCGTACAAGCCGGCAATCAATGCCAGGGACCTCAGACATCGAGACCGTCGACGACAACGCCCTTGTTCCAGGTCCACTGGAGTCTCCTGGCCACCTCCAACGCAGTAAAGTCATCAATCATAGCGCTGACAAGATACAGGGCTGCATCAATGCCAGAGCTGACACCTCCGGATGTGACCACCCGGAGACCACCAAGTCGCATAGCTGCGCGGCGCACAATGGATTCACGGCGGGTGTTGGAATCCTTGAATGACATGCTTCCCTTTCTGTGAGTCATCACAAGTCAGTTTAACTGCCTCAAAGCCAATGCATGACAGAGTGGGGTACAGAGGGACCACTCTGCATATGTTACGTACCGGGCTGCCGAAGGGCGACGTCCTTGACCGGCATCGGACTTGCGGCGGATGTATGGGCTCTCGTCTTCGCCGAGGTCGAATCGAAGGTTGTTGACGACATAGCGAGCGTCCTCAACCACGTCGGTACGTTCTTGAAGGTTCACAGTAGCAGCATCGCTGCAGATGTTCTCAAAGGTAGTGAGATAGTCGGGGTGGGTAGTGGCAGAGAGGCCAGAGAGGATACCCTGCTTACCAAGGAAGAGGGCACCTGTGCAGATAGAGAGGATGGTACGCTCGCGGGCAGGGTCACGCTTCTGAAGCTCTGAGAAGTCGGTGATGAGAGAGAGGGGCTGGAGCTCTTTGGTGACAACCTCCTTGGAGTTACCGCCGACGACGACGAGGATGTCAAAGTCTTCAAGGCGCTCGTGAGCCTCCTTGTAGGAAATCTGGGAGCCAACGACAACGCCCTGGTCGGAGATGACCTTGGGCTCAGGACCGACGATGGTGACCTCGAAGGCCTTGTTGTCTACATGAAGGGGAAACGTGATCAGCGGGAGGGGTAGAGCAAATGAATGCACCGTACACCAAAACGAGGGGTATGGACTAGTATACAGTGAGATAGAGGATACTTACTGTCAGGATCCTTGAAATCGTGTGAAGCAGTAGTAAAGACCTCGAGCGCGCCGGCAAAGTCCAGAAGATCGAACTTTTCGTGAATGGCGAAGAGAACGTCAACGGGCTCCTGGTCAGCGATGGCCGAGGTCTTCTGCGCACTCATCTTTGCGGTATTGTTGGGGGTTTAGAAGAGGGTAATAGTTGAGGAAGAATTGTGACGTGTGTTGAAGTCAAGTTGTAGAAGTAGACGAGCACTAAAGGGAGATGCTAGCTACCACAAAAGAAGAGGTGACTGTTGTTGTCGCTGGATTGGTTTATATGTGATCTGGATAATGATGAGAAAGGAGGGAAAGGAGAAGGAGATGAGGAAGAGCAGGAGGGCCGTTTTAAGTACAGCAAGGAATGTTATGTGGTTGCTTTGCCCTGAGTCTTTCCCCTCATCGATTAACGACTCAGGAACTGTAACCACCTCACCTCACCTCACCTCACTCAATCAAGTCCCGTCCCTTCCCTTCCTGGCCTAAAGTTGAGTGGCTCGATTCCTAGGTCAGAAGGACTCTTGAGTCTGGTGTGATCATTACCCACAAAGTCATGGTACGGTCTCGTCTGCAGCTAGTATCAGGAAACTGCGGGGTTACTAGCGCGGCGGGGCATTCCCTGAGGTTCAGGGTACCGCCGTTGGGCTGTCTCCATCGACCGTCGGACAGGTAGAGGGGACCATGTCGGGACATCAAACTGTGACCGATCAGCTTTCTGCCGGCCCCACTCCCTGCCGCAACCCCCCAAACTCATTTTCGCTTAGACCATTACTGAAGGGTTAGCCTCTCCACGACCCCCTGTGGCTCGAGTTCCAACCGCTGTTTTCAGTGAAGTCGCTGGTCGCCGAATGATTTTCCAGCGCCCCGGGGCTCCACTCGTAAGCGCCACAACTCGCACCACCTTAAGAATGGTGCAGCGAAAGGCAAGGTACCGCCACGGCCAGCCGCGCCGCGCCGTTACCCATTCCCAAAAATCAGCTGCCTGTCCTGGATACTGACTGAGCGTCACCAAATAGCTTCACCCAAATCACATCTCCGGCAGCTCTAGGTCCCTGGTTCGATATCCACACTTCTAAGGGCCTCACCATCTCGGTCTGCTCACCTTGAGTCCCACGAGCTCGGATGAGGCCGTCGAGCCCGGCATGGCTTCATCGGCGTACGTCATGTTGTCCCCTGCAGAAAACTCCATCCCCAAAACGTCGCTGGCTTGAGCTCCTCTCACTCAACGGCTCGTCTCTCCTGATCTTCCATCCCATCTCCTCCTTTGGATCCTGCGGCATTCATCTCCATACGTCAAACATTATACGCTGTCCGCTGACAATTATCTCCACTGTTTAGGTCGCTAAAGGACCTCTCCAAGGCGATCGTCGCCTTCCTCGCTGAGCCAACGGCTTCGCTGCCCGACGACTTGGAAAAGATCATTGATGCTTACCTCCGCCGACACCAGAAATATGATGACGCTACGGCAGATCGCCTGCAGGAAGAGCTCCTGTCCATTTTTGACAAGCACGTCAAAGACAAACCTTCAGCCTTTGCGCCTTTCCTGAACATCCTTCGTCAACTGCTTCCCATACTTCGAACTCCTGAACGGATATTTGCATGGTGGGACTCGTGCTCTGCGCTTCTAGCCAAGTCATCTCCCGAGAAAGGTGTTGTGGAAGCGTCACTGGCGAATATCATGGAGATCATATCCATCGCGGAAGAAGATCATGACGGTTCTGATTCTGACCTTTCCTCCAACCCACTTATCGACCGCTTGTTCACAGGATGGATGGAGAAGCTTTACCCGTCTGTTACCGAAGCACTATCCAGCCTTGAGGCGAACGAGAGAATCACGCGGGAGGCTCTTGTGCAGTTCGGGAAGAAGCATCCCAAGGTTAGTCATATATACCCAAATTGTATTCCTTACGGGGTTTTCTGACATCAACAAGGAACTCTTTTCTGCGCTTGATCGTTATTTTGTGAAGAAACAGTATCGCAAAGCTGTCCTGCGCTTCTTGGGCGACTATCTACAAAGCCAACCTCCTCACGTTCACCAGATTTTGCCAACGCCACTATTTGCTGATATTTTAAAATGCCTACAACAGGATAGCTCAACGACCATAGTGTCAGCCGCACTGACAGTTGTCATTATGTTACTTCCACAGATGCCAAGCTCGCTGGTCCCGCATCTACCTACGCTGTTCAACATCTACGCAAGGCTATTATTCTGGTCAAGGGAACGGGCCGGCGTAGTTGAGCCTCAGCCAGAGGATGCAGATTCATCCAATTGGGAAGAATGCAGTTATGAGGCAGACGTCGATGATCACCCTGTCTATCACCTCCTTAACTACTATACAATTCTTTACGGTCTCTATCCCATCAACTTCATGGACTATATTCGCAAACCTCAGAGATATCTACGTCACGCCAATGTTGCAAATGCCAACGATATGGAAGTTCAGCCTACCGAAATTCGAGACCAATCAGAAAGATTCCGCCAATGCCATTTACTTCACCCAAACTTCTTCACACTCACGATTGATTCGGAAAAGACGGATTTTGGTCGCTGGATCAAGAGCGAGGCCTCGGAGGTTGTTGCTGAGTGCATGTCTTTGTGTCTTGCAAACGATTCCCACCAGTCTTTCGGGCGGCCTTTGTCTGTATCTGAAGCGTCTCCATCGAACGAAGGATTTGTCAAAGAAAATCACCCTTCTCTTCCAATGACGACGACTGAATCACACGGTGGCTATCGTTTGCCTACATCCGCCAGCTCGGACTCGTTAGCGAGTAGTCGTCGGCCATCAGCTCTCATTCGGCGGGGTTCCCAATCAAGCATCCCATCAACTCGGGATTCTATTGATGCCAGGATAAGAGAACCAAACGCCGACAGTCCGACCCTTGGTCCTCATCTCATCCAATCTTCCTCTCATACACAACTACAGGACATGATCCAATCCAACAAGGCCATCAAGTCCGGTTTGCATCAGTCTTTGGCTAATGATAGTGTGCCATCACTATCACTCAGCAATCAAGATTCTGTGGCTGATCGGCCTGGCCCATCGCTACTGGGCGCTCCGCCGACTATTAGCACGCCTCTTTCCTTGACTGAGACGAATACACAAGTGGCTCATCTACAGCGCCAGATACTACTCTTGCAGAATGACCTAAATTTTGAGAGATATCTGAAACAACAACATATGGCCCATATTGGTGACTTGCGCAGACGACATATGGAGGAAGCTGTGACAGAGGCAGAAACACAGAATCTACTCATCACAAACCGTAACTTGAAGCATCGGTTTGAGGAAGCGAAGAAAGCGGAGATGCAAGTTCGGCGGGATTCGGAGAAGAGTCGTGCCCTTGCGAAGAAGTGGGAAGCTGACCTTTCCACCAAGCTTAAGAAGCTGCGTGACGAATCAAAGCGACTCAAGGCTGACTATGAAGCGCTCCAGAAGGAGCTAGATAACTCCACGGCGGAGCGTGACAAGTTGAGGGTACTACTGTGCGAGGCCGAAGTCAAGGAGGTCAATTGGAAGCAGAATATGCAGTCCATCGAAATCCACAGCGCTGAAATCGACCGCTTGAAAAGTGAAGTGGATAGGTTGACAAAGGTTGAACGTGATTTCCAGGCAAAAGAACTCGAGCAACAAAGGGCAATCGCTGCCGCTGCAGGTGCAGAGAGCAGAGTTGAGGCTCTAAATCTTCAACTCGCCAGCCGAGAGAATGAGATCGAGCGTACTAGGAAGTTGTTCCAGAACCAGGTTGCAGTCCTACAGGCGAAGCTATCCGAGGCGCAGGAGGAAAGAATTCAACCTTCTCGAGATAGCAAAGCAGCAATTCAGGCAATGCTCGCAGCGAGTCGAGAGAAGCAAGCTGAACTACAGAAGCAGTGCGACCTACTGATGCGCAAATACACCGCCCTGCAATCATCGTTCTTGGATATGAAGACGGAAACGAAGCCAAGACATCTCAGGATCGAGACTTCACCAGATGGAGAGCATGATTCGTCATCCATATCAACGAGCCCCGTCATGATGAAAACGCGGCCACAGCGTGTGCTCTCAAGCCCTGACATGGCAGAGGGCACTGCATATAATGTCACGCCACCTCTTGGGCACAAGCCTGAAGCTGCCTTATCACCGAAGTCAGGGGGCTGGGCACATCCACCAGGGTCACCATTGGGAACAGATGCATCATCTCTGTCCATGAGCCCGGATCACCAGCGATTCGGACGCAGTGAAGGAGGACGATTACTTGCCAGGAGTCACTCGGACTTATTTGCCAGCGCAACGCACAATCGACTCCGTAAAGATTCGAAAGACAAGGGCAAAGAGGAGACAGGCGCGAAAAAAGACAAGAAACCATCGGCGTTGAGAGGAATCCGGGGCTTCATGTATGAATGAGAACATGATTGTGACAAGGTGAGCAATGGCGATGGTTGATATATTTGCCGGTTTTAACGTATTTGCGTACATGTGGCAGTCATTCTGGAATAAATCATTAGGCTCGTCGCCATCCACCTCATTTGACCAGCAGCACTGAATACTAAATATAAAATCACTATGTTCTAAGTAAGGCATGGGTACGAAAAATGCAGCAATGTTAAAGAATGAGCTATGAGAGTACATTGGATGTCGGAATTCGTTTCTAGTCAGAATGATGCGTACATGGTAGCGCATGTGGATTGTCAGCCTAAATACCAGTAACACGCCAGCAGCTTCTCTCAGCAGTATTTACCATACTTGCCAACTTATGTTTGGTCCCGGGGCGGACCATTTGAGGTGGTAGATTATACCGCTGCATGAGCATTGATCGGCATCCATGTACTCTGTTACCACTATGGTCTTCAACAATTGGACGGCTTCCGTAGCTCAGTTGGTTAGAGCGTCGTACTAATACTTCACTCCGAGTATCCGGTAATGCGAAGGTCTCAGGTTCAAGCCCTGGCGGGAGCAATCCCAACGCCTTCCAATTGTTACTTTTTACATTTTCTTGTATCTCGAACCATGTTTTTGTTTTGCACACGTGCTTAGAAGTTGGTCTAGGGTATCCTTGCCGTGATATAAAACCCTGGAGGAGCTTAATGCTTGATGTAAACAGGGCTGAATGGCTGATTGCGGGATGCGGGATACGGGATGCGGGGTCATGACCTACCTACCTACCTATATTAGATAAGAAAAAGTAAGTAACAGACAGGTTATAATAGTCTTTTTCTCTTTTTTATATGCCTAACGCATGGACTTTGTTTCTATAGAAAATATTAGCAGTAAACCGAATGGCTGCTTATTATAGTAATGTGACTCAGTTGATCTTAGATATTCTCCTATAAATAAGATCGCGATCTGTGGGCAGCTGAGCGGTCAATTCTTATTGTGTCTCTGACTGTGTTTTGATATACGTCATTTTGTTCTGGACGTGACCATGTCTTGAGACATGTTTCTCATCTGATGATTCAGATTGAAAGCTAAAGGTCTGATGAAGATTACTAGAACAGAAGTTAGTGCAGCCCTTTGTTCTTCCGTGAAAATCGTCCTTTGTAAGAGATCAAGCTCGACTCGGGCTGTTTGTGGTCCATGTTTTAATGTTGGATCCTTTTCTAAAGGGGTGGGGATTTACAGTACAGGGGATGTCGGGTGTGGGGTGAGGTATGATGAGGATAGTAGTCGATCTGTTAAATAAAATAAAGAGAATCCGGATTTCCATGACAAAGGAAGTGTAGTTTCCGGTCTGGCAAGAAAAAGCATCGATCAGTACTCCATACCTCTACAAGAGTCTTATAGAAAACAATTCTCGCAGCTGAGCTGTGTCATTTCGCAATTTGACCGGGGATACGGACGGTCATGGTCATGGTCATGGCAACCTATGGAATGGCCATGGTATGCATCTGACTGCAATGCCGATCTGGTTCGCTCCAGCCGCATGTGGATAACAACCGATAGACTCACTCGCTTCTCACCCAATCTGAGCAACTTTCTGGTCAACTACTGTATGTAGGTAATCGGACCCCCGCGTATTAGTGCCTAGTTCTCGAGAAGCTGGTTGGCTGGTTGGTTGTCATTGAGCCGCTCCCATTGTCATGTATGTATGGAACAGGTGCGGGATAACTGCAGCGAGAGGCTGTGCTCGAGGAAGGTCGAGATTTGGCGAGGATAGCGGTGAGGACAATTGAGACGAGGAATGCGCATATCAGAATTGGAACTTTTGCAGATACGTGGTTTTGGTGTTTCTTCTGGTGGTACCTGAAGTCTGGTGATGATAAGACAAAACGTTCGAGTCACTCGCTACACGGCCATTGTGTGCGCTGATGGATGATAGCTACAAACCTGTCCGAGGGGCTCACCTTGCTTTTAGTTATGGCTGAGGTGCATTTATCTCTGGAATTGAGAACAACTGACAATCTGACAGGGACAAAGCCGTTGACTCGTGGATGGAAATGACGTAGAGACTGAGTGCCACGTGAAGCACTCTGGGCCGTTAGCGCATGTCGTCAGCGGACCTGAGGCTCCTGAAAGGCCGTGCGTTCTGGTTTCAGCGGGGTTGGTTAGCGGATTTCCAGTGGACTGGGCCTTGTAGAGGCGCCTGATGGAATGAATGACCTCTGGTGTTGATATCACGGATCTAAGGGCAATCAATGTCTACAGATCTCGTAAAGATCTCTGAAAAGGGAACGTTGAAATGGGGTTGACTCCTTTACATTATGCCCTCTCATATTGAGTAGCTAGAGGTAAATCATATCAAGTATGATTAGCAGTATTTCTATTAATGCTTGCTGCCTAATATACTTGACTCATTAGATACCTACATAGGTACCAACCAACTTGTCATTGTTTGTTGACTTCGTTACCATTCATCGCCGGATGCCGCCGCTCAACGTCGGGTTTACTCATTCTGTGTCTCTTCCTTCAGCTCTCATCTCTCCCTAGGCTCATGATCGATCATTCTACGCCAACTCTACCTCCTAGAAAAAATCTCCCCTGCATGATCGATAATCGATGCCCTAACTTCTGCGCCCG
The DNA here is from genome assembly GCA_013395995.1 of Fusarium pseudoanthophilum. NCBI lineage: Eukaryota > Fungi > Ascomycota > Sordariomycetes > Hypocreales > Nectriaceae > Fusarium > Fusarium pseudoanthophilum. The sequence goes on along the minus strand of JAAOAR010000085.1, from coordinate 26,823 downwards.
AGATCCCTCCATTGTTTACACGCCCCTAGGCATGAAATTCAAATAAGCATCCTTAAACAACAAGAAAGAGTTAAGCTACTAACTAACTCACCTTACTATACCGACACCACCACCAAGAACCCACGACCCTCTTTTCTTTTGCGCCTATCTTTTTTTACCCTTTCCTCTCTTTCAACCACTTCAGCTTCTTTTCTTCTTTTCTCTCTCTTTTTTTGCTTCCTCTCTTTTTCGTGCGCCTCGGGTTTCTTTCCTCCCCCTTTCATTCTCTTCGTCCTTTTCTAAGAGGGAGGTCCCAACTCCCCCTCCGCTCTTGGCAAACGACACGACCATCACCAATAATCATGTCGTCGCTCGAAGCCAAGATCGTCGTCCTCGGCGCCCAAGGCGTTGGGAAGACGTCTCTGGTTATGAGATACTGCAAGGGCGCATTCAACCCGGCTCAGATCACTTCTACCGTCGGCGCCAGCTTTCTCACAAAGCGCGTCGTTGACTCTGACTCGGATACCGTTGTGCGCCTTCAGATATGGGATACAGGTTGGTTTTGATAAGGAGCCAAACAAGTTTTTATTCTCTCATGTGCTAACCTCGACTCGCAGCCGGCCAAGAACGCTTTCGTTCTATCTCCCGCCTGTACTATCGTGGCGCAAATGCCTGCATCCTCTGCTACAGCATCACAGACGCACAGTCATTCGCCGATATGGGTGTATGGCTCATGGAACTTCGACGAAACCTCCCTCACGATGTCGTTCTTCACGTAGTCGGTACAAAAGCCGACATTGTCGCCCGCGATCCCTCAGCCCGCCAGGTCCCATTCGAACGTTGTATCGCATACGTCGCTGAGAACCTTGCCCCGGGCATGGGCAGCACGCCGCCTCCGACCGCAACCCCTTACCACGTACCGACGCCTATGTCAGGCGGCCAGGCAATGTCTCCTCCATCTATGGAGCCTCGGAGCCCCAGCTCGAAGCGAAGCTCTGGATTCTGGGCGCAGGAGGTTGGCTGGGACGCTTGTCATGAAATCAGCGCCGAAACAGGAGAGGGTGTCGAGGAAGTCTTTCGTGTTGTCACCCGCAAGCTTGTTGAGCAGAACCGCAAGATGCAGCAGGCCCTTCTAATGGCCACTGCCATCCCTGGTACACCAGGTTACGAAGCCGGCATGGACGGAGGCTATTTTGCAGGTGCAGACGCACGAGGGAGTTTCCGAGTAGGCCGCGATCGTCGCAGTTGGCTCTTCTCGCCAGGTTTCTCGCCCGCCGTTACGGTCGAGCAGGCGGGAACCCAGGAGCAGACACAAGCAGACGGCTGGGATCGAAAAGAGCGCAAGAAGTGCTGTTGATTTTCTTGATTGCCAAATACTAAACTAGACGAGCCAAGACGATATGATGTGATGGAAAGAGATGTAGACGTTGTATGGACATAGGAAACGAGGTCATGTCTACAACGAACTCCCCACGGCAACGACAGAAGAGGAGCTTTAGGATGGTTTCGACGACTGAGCGCATATGTTTGATACCCGGTCTTTTTCGTGTTTCCCATTTCTGTTTTGTTTTTATAGGTCATGTTTTGCGGTGCGGGTTGGTTCACAGTCGGGGTGTTTTTCGTCTTTGATACTGGCAGCCTGGTCCCGGTTCATTTACTATTTCTGTATGCAAATGCATAATTTCTTTTCTCGTTTCTCTTGGCTTCTCTTATCTTCATTCAGTTCATGCATGGTGCATCAGGCGGGTCTTGTTTTGTTCTACTATTTCTCAATTGGGAGTTGGACGAGAGGGTCATGAGAGGTAGAATTTTCCATTTCTGACTTAGAACATATTATCCACTATTATTTGGTTCACACCTGTCTGTTGACATCGCTGTATCTTCTAGGCATTTATAGCCAAAGTGCCTCGACACACTCCTCTATATTCACATACTGATATTGATTACCACGTGCTGGCCTGTGGTGGTGATTGAGAGTGGCTAAGCCGGCAGCATCCGGGATACCCCACCCCCACCTGTTCCGGTCGGAGGTCGGATGTGTCCCCCGCATCATCCCGTTATCCGCCATCCCGCACTCGACTATGGAATTGAAAACTGCGGCCAACACCAGTCGACTTTCACCACCTAGACATCCTCTTAAGCAGCTGGTCCTCCACTCTTTTTTTCTCCCTCTTCCTCCCCTCCCATATCACTACCTGTTGGCCTCAACCTCGAAACAATGGCCCACCCTCAAGGAAACCTCGCAAACCTTCTCCCTCCTTCGTGGAAAACCTCGGTAACCGCTTGGCTAGCTGAGGATACGCCTTCGTTCGATTACGCCGGCTTCGTTGTCGGTGACGGCCCCCGCGTCGCGACACTCTGGGGTAAATCCAGCGGCATCATCGCCGGCCGGCCCTTCTTCGACGAGGTCTTTGCGCAGTGCGGTTGCACCGTCGAGTGGCATGCTGAAGAGGGAACAGCTGTTGACCTGAGCAATGGCAAACATCGAGTCGCAACAGTCAAGGGCCCTGTTCGCGGAATTCTCCTAGGTGAGCGCGTTGCTCTCAACACACTCGCACGATGCTCTGGCGTCGCTACCAAGAGCCAGAGACTTGTATCGATTGCGCGTGAGGCCGGGTATACAGGTGTGATTGCAGGAACACGAAAGACAACACCGGGATTCCGCCTCGTTGAGAAGTACGGCATGCTAGTCGGTGGCGCGGATGCCCACAGAATGGATCTCAGCGCCATGATCATGCTCAAGGATAACCACGTCTGGAGTCGAGGCAGTATCACCGATGCTGTCAAGGCTGCCAAGTCGGTTGGTGGCTTCAGTATGAAGGTTGAGGTTGAGGTTCAGAGCGAGGCTGAGGCTGACGAGGCCATTGAGGCTGGCGCCGATGTAGTCATGTTGGATAACTTCACTGGTGATGGTGTCAAGGTCGCTTCAAAAAGTCTCAAGGAGCGATGGCAAGGGAAGAGGCACTTCCTGCTTGAGACATCTGGTGGCCTTCAGGAAGATAACTTTGAGGCTTACTTGTGCAATGGTGAGTACTTGGAAGGCTTTTCTATGAGCATGCCGATGCTAACGTGCTCTAGATGTCGATATTTTGTCAACAAGTTCTATTCATCAGGGAGTGCCGCACATCGATTTCTCACTCAAGATCGAGCACTAGATAATAAAAGTACAATGATTGATATCCACCAAAAACAAGAATCCGTTATGTTGGTACCTTTAAGCCGAGTATTGACTTGTAGACTTCCATGTGTCACATGAACAACTTGGTAATATTCATCTGCCTCGCAAGTATCTCTACCATGTAAGGACGTCTACTTCTCTTGTTCAGGGGCTTGGGGGTGTCAGAGCATGATAACATCGCGCTACTTAAAATTCTCGTCGATGGAACATATAAAGCAGGGTTGGAGGTGAAGAAGTCAGCAGGACAGGAACGAATCTCTTCTTCGACAGGCCTGCGCCATTGTCAGCAATCTCTGATTCGAATGTCAGGGTCGCCAGGCACAAGCATAGTCCTCTTCAAATATTGGGTTGTGTGACACCAGAAGACGCCCACATCACGAGATGATTGCTTCTCCTTTGCTTCCAGTCTTCGTCTCTTCAATCGTCTTTCGTTCCTTGTTCATTCATGTAAATGCTCATGTGTCGTGATGTCTCAACACAGCGCTCTAAGTACAATCAACTCGTCATGTAAAAGTTGAGTAATAGAATGGGAGTTTTGAGCAGCCTTGGACCCAGTATGGTCACAACGAGTACTTTGACCTCATAACTACGACATACCTCGAACTTCAAGTCTATTGCATATATTCGAAGTATATCAGAATCATCATAAACTCAAGAGGTAGATGAAATGACGAAGCCCAAGTACGCATGACTTCACCTTCAAAGTCGTCACCGTATCATCACAATTTTCGAATCAAACGGGAACGTGTTGGCGAACCTTTGATGCCACTTGTGTCTATCGACGTGCAACTGTCCGAAGGAAGCATTCATCAAACACCCTTTTGTAAAACCCCAAAACGGCCGTGAGCAAGAGTCAATTCGCGCATGACTCACTACCAGGCAATGAAAAGAAGACACAACGCGGTTTGAAAGAACTTGCACAGGCACTCTTCGTTAATCCTCATTCCTTACGCGCCCTCCACCCTATCTGATATCATTTTCATAGACGCCAGGCATGTAAAGTCAAGACCATGAGAAGAAAAACGTTGGCCAGGTGGCCCCATGTTGAGCAAAGAAGATCGTAAAGTACGATGATGCGTAACGTACATTGAGAATCGAAATGAAGAGAAAAGGAAACAGTTGCTGTAGACGTGGTCTAGGGGGCTACGTCTTCTGCCACCTCACTAGATACGAGTGCTCGCCAACCAAGACATGCCGGGATTCCCCATACCCGCGATCGATGTAGAAGCGTGCGATATCCGTTCATCAGATAGCTTAGAGCTTAGACAGTAACGCGCTTCTCGCCCTTGGGCTTGAGGACGTTGTCGCCGTAACGGCCGCCAAAGTTACCTGTAAAGTTAGCGATGTTTTGCATCGTCAGCACAGAGATGGACTTACCTTGAGGGTTGTAGTTGCACACGGTATACCAGGAGGGGAAGCTGAGAACAGTTCCTGCAGGGCACTTGACAGTTGCGCAGCCAACCTTGGTGGAATCCTTCCAGACAACCTGAGTGAAGTGACCATAGAGGTCAATGTTCATATCAGCAGGAGGGTTCTCCTGGCCGTAGAAAGCCCAGTTGGCCATCTCGTTGTTGTACCACTGGTTGGTAATACCACCAGCAGCAGCCTTGTTCTTGAGGCCATCAATATCGCTTGTGGCACCCCATGAAGCGAGGTTCTGGCCGTAGCCGCCATTGCCTTGCTTCCTAAAGATTTGTCAGTCATCAATTCTTAGTTGACTCATGTCAACGACTTACATATCGTGCTCGAAAACACAACCGTTGGCGGTGTTCTCGGCGTAGCCGGCGAGCTCATCATCCCACTCAAGGGCAGAGGCAGAGTGGTTAAGACGGTGGATGTTGTGGTAGGCGAGCATAACAGTGTTATAGGCACCATCCAGGGACAGGTCATCACCGCCGCTAGCAGGGACCTCAATATCGGGCTCGGCAACCTTGGTAGGCTTGGCGACAACCTTTGAGATGGTAGTCTTGGGCTTCTCGACGACGGGTGCGGGAGACTCATAGACGGTCTCCTTAGTAGACTCAGGCTGGGGCTCGACAGTAACGACAGTAACCTTGGGGGCCTCTGCGGTGGTCGAGGGCTTGCTGACAGGCTTCTTGACCTTCTTGGGCTTCGCGGCCTCCTTGGTGGTTGAAGGAGCCGTATACTTGGGAGCGGGAGCTTCCATAAACACAACGCCAGTGGGCTTTGTGGCCGCAGGAGCAGTGGTCTCGGGCTCCTCGCCAGCAACAACAGTGACGGTAACAACCTCGTAGACCCACTCGGTCTTCATCTCTCGCTTCTCAATCTCTCTCTTCTCAAGAGCATTTCGAATAGGGCTGGCCGAAGCCAAGATGGCGCTAGCGCCGAGGAGGAACATAGACGCCTTCATGGTGATCGGTGAACAGGCACAAGACGGAATGGGGTGAGCTGGAAATAGAGTCAGTTATATAAGCTGGAGAGATATTAGGTGTGGCTGTTTTCAGTTGAGCAAACGTCAGACCAATGCCACTTGGCAATAGCTGTTTCCGTGTCTTTGATGAATGCGACGAGGCTAAGATGTAGTGAGGGTGGAATGGTGTTTCTTGTGGGGAATGTTTGAACGAGAACGTGTAAGACATTTGGTGTTGAGACAATTTCGTGTGAAATAAGATGAAGTAAACATCGATATATCGAGTTGAAGGGGATTTCCCTTGCTGAATACTTAAGGGACTCATGGCCGCTATCGATGGTGACAAAAGACATGGCTCTGCTTCGGCGATGTTCTGTCGAGGACAAGGCCGAGTCGGTGTTGTGAAAGGGAGGAGATCGATAAAGACTCCCTCAAAGACCGGGGTTGGTGGAGAACAAGGCGAGACAAAGAGGGCGGGCACAGATAATGGATGCAGGTACAGAAATGCAGGGTTCAGACAATAGTGGTTCAGACTACAGTATTAGAGTATGCTTACCTTTTTGTGGTGGGTAGTGTCTGTAGATGGGCTTGACGTTGGATTTTGATTCAGAACCAGTCTGGTGAGCGGTTGACAGCACTGCTGAAGTTGAGATTCCGTCTAGGAGTCTCGAAAAGAGTTTTGGTGTGGTTGAACAACGACTGAAGTTCAACGATTGAAGGAGTGACAGAAGGATGAACCGAAGGAAGGACGACTTGATCAACTTTGCTTTGCGATACCGAAAGGTGAGGTCAAGAAGATGAGGGAGGTCTTGGGACTATATCAACGGTTCAACCGGAGGCTTGGCTTTAAAGTTTTGGTTTTGAAGGAGTGGACTGCAATGTCGTAGACACGCAAACAAAGGAGTGGCAGGCCCTGCTATCGTTCGACGAAGACTCTTGGAGGGGGGTGAGGGAGAGGAAAGAAGAGTCGAGATGGCTTCGAAGCGGACGACGACGTTAAAAAGGAACTGCTCGGCGGGTCGCAGACGGACAGCCACTGTTAGCCCAGGGGCGATTGGCTAGATGGTGCGGTATTGATTGGATGCTTTGCAGGGGGTATCTAGGGATCTCGCGAGCCTGCAATCGAGTGTGAGCTGGGGTGTGGTGCAGGGGACGAGGCCGGGGGTGTCGTTCGAGAATGAACCTACCTAGGTAGGTAGCTAACTTACTATCAGAGTTGAGACCGGCAACAGCGAGAAGCAGCAAATGAGTGTGAAATGTGAATAAAGTGAGCGTAAATAGTGGATAGTTGGAAAGAAAGAAAGCGGAGAATGAAGTTGATTTTGAGGGAAAGTGAAGGGAGGTCCTAAGAAGAGATGAGGCTGCCAATGTTTTGGCTACAATGCGGTGCGTTGCCAAGGGCCGTCGCAGTTGGCAAGCACTGTCAGAGTGACTACATACTAGGTAGCTACCTAGCTGGCACTGACAGTGACACCCGACTGCTGCCCTGGGGTTACCTTCCTAGCCTTCCTCCTGCTTGCGTCCCTTCCATTGGGTTGTTGTTGTTGTTGTCCTGGGCAGGGTACCTAGTTGCTACAAAGACCCCTGGAACGCGGGCTGGAATACGCTAGTGCCTCAAGCCAGTGGAGGGGTGCGCTAGACTGGGCGCTAGAAAAATGGCGGGAATGGCGAATGGATGCTGCAAGGTACCCAGGAACGAATCATGCATCAGCCCAGTGCCTTGAATTGGACAGGACGGGACGGGAGGCATTGATGAGCGTGGCTTTGACATCTAGCGCTGTGATATTGAAATCCAGCCCGAGCTACTCCGTACATACATGCCCAATGGCATTGATTGACTGTCTAGCATTCGAAGGGTTTGTACGGATAGAATCCTCGCTCTTGCAGCTATTGACTGAATAACTCGACGCACACGCTGTTATTCACAGGCAAAGCAATTGCCTCGAGGACGACATCTTCGGCGTACGGCAGACGCACGGGCCTTGAGCCACGATGATGAAACTCGTGGCTTACCTACCTATGTACTCGATCCCCTTTTGCCTGTGTGCGCAGCATTGACGCCTCTGATGAAAGACTGGATGGTACCTGCATTTAGGTGCCAGGTTCTAATTTTCTTGCTGTGACACCACGCATCAGTCCAACCGTCCAACTTGACGACGGCTGCTGATCGATTGCAACCACAAACATCTCCAGCTACCTTAGGTACATCATAATCGCAACCCAGTGACTTGGTAGAAACATATCGGTTTCAATGCGACGATCACACATATCGACGTGGTATCTACGTACAGAGATTTGGCTTCTACAGCATAGCATCGCAACATTGCATTGCAGCGCCTGCATTGACTGCATAGGCGGGCAGCTAATCAAATCAACACACGATCCAGGATTGGGACCCTTGCTATGCTCAAACACAGTGGGAAAGAGTAATCAACTGATTCGGATCATAACAGACCTGGCCCTGGCCTAAGGTAATTACCAGTCTTCTCAGCTCTGGCTGTGTTCTTGGCTGCTAGGCGTTTGATGCTGGGTTTGATTGTGGTGAGGCAGGCTGTTGGTGTTGGTGTTGGTGTTGCTCATTGACGTAGCATCCGTCCCCTCATCTCATATCCGGTTCTTTTCCTTTCGAGTGCCGGGCTATCCCATCCCCCGGTCTCATCATTCCCTACATACCTAAACGGCACGATTGACTTGTCTCCTGTGTTCAAACCTTGTCGGGTTCAACAGTCCAGACTCGATTGAAGCTCGATTCTTTGCTCATCATTTCCTGTCGAAATGATCCCCACTCGTCCCCCGCTGGTGATCATGCTGGAGTAGAAGGTTAGAAAATGCTTCGCAAAGCTTGGCCTGCTTGCGTGGACATGAAAGCCACCTTGGAAGCCAGACCCAAGTCTCAAGCCCCCCGGGTTTGGTCAATTTCAGTTGTGAGCATTTGACCACATGCGTGTTGGGTCGTAACTTTATAGAAATGGGTCTAATAAGTCTGGAGTCGATACACTTTGCACTTACACCGACGATGTTGAGGGTCCAATGATTTCCGGATGCAGCGTGATACTACTAGAATCTGACGGGAAGGAATACTACTACCTATCTTGGCACTTGGATACCATTGATGGAGATCAAGATCGTATTAACAGTGAGGGTTTGTATTATGCCGGGTCCTACACATACTCACGCACGGGTTTGTATGTGATCAAGGGACAGTATGTCAGCATTAACAAATACGAAACGCATTCCTACCTGGCCTTAGCCATCATCTCTCTTCGCATCCATGGATCGCATTGATTTTGATTCTGTAAGAGGCAAGCTGAGCTGAGCAATTGGTTGATTGGAGATACGTACCTCTCCACCCCTTTTTCACTGCCCCTTGCAGATGTCGATGTGGCGCGTGCTCTGACGATCCATCTCCGATGTATGCAACCAATCAACGTGGTAATTTTTGGCCTCATCTCCATCAAACAAGCTATTCAAGGGTGGTGTAGCGGGCTGTTGTGGGGCTTCCCTGCAGCTGCATGTCCGAAAACTCGCTAATAAAACCCGGCTCTCTTCTTCCCCATGCGCTTCTGGCACATCTGAAACTGAGCTAATTAGAGGTGACCTTTCTGCTCCGTTCTTCATCTCCCATCCAAGGCCTCACTTTTCCTTTCTGACAGTATCAAATACTGAGAACATTTCGTTGCTCTGATATTAAATTGGCAAATGCCGAGCTACCCTTGTGAGTTATTTGAATAATAGAATACATGCTCGATGCCGCGAGCTATCGTTCTCGAAAGCATGGATGGCTTGGCTGCGCCCAGCAGAGCCAGCTCCGTTCGTGGCCACGGACAGTTCGGCTCGTCGTTGGTTTCTCTGCATGTTATCCTGGACAGTTCCACAGAAGGAGGAGATTGGTAGTGTCACATAATGATTACCTCTGCTTCATAGTTCAGAGCTAGGGATACTCGTTTGATGGTCTTGGAGAGCAAGAAAACTTCCGATACTATGAAAAGGTGTCAAAAATAATTCGTCCAAGGCAGAGACCTATCAAATCTATCTCAGAATGGTCGGGATTTTCACATCGCTAATAAGAATCTTGATTATAATTATTCTTGCCTCCCAGACAATGGCCTTCAGGGTAGGTAGGCAGGTCGGGGTGACGATCAATATCCAGAACCGAACACTTGGACAACTTGATTTTTGGTAGCCACCTCCGTGTTATATCGTCAATGGCTTGCTTTCAAAACGTTGACACAATAAACTGATCGTCGTTGATCATCGGAGTCCGACTTTGTTAACATATGTATGGTCCCTTAATTGGCCGTACCACGTTATACTAGGTACTTTACTTCATGAATTATCAATCTGCCTACCTCTTTCTACGTAGGTAAGTTGTAGTTCTCACACCCCTCGGCACGTATATACTCCTCCCTTAGACACACTGCGCTCAGCCATCAACGCATTTGTCTTAAACCCATTGAGTCGATCACAGCGACTCAAGACCGACTTCCGAGCTTGGATGGCATGACACGCAATCCACAACTTTTCCATGTTCTAACAAGAAAGGGATCGTGATTCCCAATGGAGAAAACAATCGGATACGGTGGCGCTGAACTTCATTCCTTCAGTGCACCTCGAACAACTTTATCCTCGCTTCTAGACCAAAACCATAAGATTTAGTTCACTCGCGGCTCTGCTAGAGTTCAAGTATTACGTGGCCGACTAGCCACCTCCTTAGAGCTGTATCAATGAGAAAGTCCAGCCTTGTCACCGGCGGCACCGAATTCGTCTATCGAGTTTCAGGCCTACAGATGATGATCAGTAGTTCCGGGCCTATGGCCAGGCAAATAGAGGCCGAAGTTCTACGGTCCAACATTGCTGAACTGAAGATATACGTAAACATCGATATAGACAGTCGCAGCCTTCAAACTTTGATCTGAACAAGCAATTTAGTTGGGACGTTCAAGACGCTTTGCTGATCGATCTTAATCCACATGAAAGCACAGATCATTATACTGATTTCTCGTCACATTCAGTACCCGATATCCTGGGTCTATCCTGGGATCTAGTCCTCAATTCTCCACATGTCTCCTTCATTCACTGTCAAGCGTGAGATCTAACCACTCCAGTCACCGCTTCACACAAGGGGACGAGATATCCCTTCTCGCAAGCAAGGCCCTTCCATTGTGGCCCCCTTTATCCCGCATTTTGGGTCCAGACTTCAGCTCTTGATTCCTATGGCGGCCACGCGCGCTCACTCTTGACGTTATGTTCTTATTTAGCCGGAGTTTTGTATGATTGGTACAAGCTTCACAGAAATTCAAGATGTCTTGGTACTGTTTAGTTGACACATTTACCCTGCAGACTACGCTCTCCGGCTCTAATTTAAGGTAGGCAGGTCAAATCACTGACACAATAATGAATTACACCGAGCGGGTTTACTTAGACTTGGGGCTTTGAGCAGGATAGAAAACAAGTAGACAGGCTCATACAATTAGCTGCACTAGACGATTCGGTTTCATCAATTTTGCTTGTCTCTGCGGGTGACAAACTACTAGCGATGTCGTCAAAATCCCTACACTAATCGGCCTCTAATAAATCAAGAGTTCCTTGCAATACTTTGCTCATATTGCCTCTCTCGCCGTCTCTCTTTCAGTTCGAGACTGGGACGGCAGAACATCACCAACCTTGGCATCATGACTTGGACTGTGAGATTCGAGGACACTGTTCAAAGGACTAGTCGATCAGACCAGCACACAAGCACATCACCAAACACAAAACCCCTAGGAACTGATGCCGCACAAAAAAAAAAGAAACTGTGATCCTCGGACACTGTGATACTACGTACATCGCTTGAAGACAGGGCCGATCGATTCGGCGGCATGCAACCACGACATGGTACAACCGTGCCGTCACTTCTCGAAGCAAACTCATACATTCTCGTGGTCCCCTCTAAAACGGCACCTTGAAAAAAAACCAAGACAAGATTCTCATAATTGTTTCTTTGTTGGCGGCCTTTTTCAAGGCCAGAGGGGGTGTAAATGATGTCAGCCAACCAACAACGTGACCCATTCTAAACATCAAACATGGGCGCTTGAAAGGCCCGTTTCTTGTTCCACGAAGCGCACAAGCGCCGAACATCGAAAAACAAGAAACTCAAAGCGTGATGATACAACGGCCAGCTCTGGCTGTCGTGATGTTATAGTGCACCTGTGCCAGAGGTTCCTACTCTACCTACAGGTAGTAGTAAGCTTGAAGTAGGAAGCCAGTTTCAATAGACGTGACTTTGGCCATGTCAAGCTCAATTCACAGTACCATGGAAGAGTCTACTAACTACTACGTCAAACTGTACCTCGCTTAACATACGAGCCTCTACTCAGTCAGGAAAGCAGGTTACCGCCATTTGTACACTCACGGCGTGTATATGTCGGTTCCAGCTTAAGTTTCTGCCCATCACACCAAGCCAATCGTCCCCTCTGCTGGCCGACGTTTACTTGAAACGAAGCGGCTAGTCGCATGAAAACAGTTACGCTGCCTGAACGAGTCTAAATGAGGCCGAAACAAAAGCCCCGGCTCAAGGACCAGCGACACAGAAATGATCATGTGCATGGTCTGGGGCATATGTGAGGTTGTGCGACTCTGAGGGCCAGTCACCGACAAGAAGGCCCTACTCTAGGTTCAACTTGTGACCATTCTCATACATGCGGCTCAAGGAGCATGCTTGTTGCATATCAAATGCTCTTGGTCACTACGAGTCCGACCTCCGGCATCTCCCCAAAATCCGCGTTGGTCACTGTAAAACGGCATGGTGGTGACATCGGCAGCTCCTTGAGATGTTACCGTCCAGTCTCATGCATCGTGATGATATACCTCTACCCATAAAATATCCATCTCGTCATGTGGTCTTCACCAGATCACAAAAGAAGATGATGCCGAATTGTGGCTCCACCGATTAGCCGAACTACAGTGTTGTTGGTGATTTTCCTCAAATGTCTTGGAGCGCCGTGTATCATGCGCTCAAGGCTTGCTGCATGATGCTGTAGGTTCTGTTGCGTTTGGGACTGCAATGCTGTGACCAGTAACTGCTGTTGATGCGCTTGATCTGTGTGAGGTTAAATGATATGCTGAGACCTGAGCCTTCGTAGCGGGTTGAAAGGCGCCATAACAATATCATGTGGTAGCAGCTATTGACACGAGATGCCGGTTGAGAGTTGATGAGTGAAATGTTACCGTAAGTCAATACATTGCTTGGCTTGGTGAATGGAGTAATCAAGACTATATCGAACGGGATACAGGGCCTGGAGCTTAGTAGTCGATGATATATAATACTGGATGTGAGCAAACGAGTTTTGATTTGATAGCTGGTAGTTTCTCTCTTTGATTCATCAACAAATATACATGACCGAACCTCGATCTTAATAGATTCCAGCGCTCTATTGTTGCGCATCCTCCTGCCCCGGAACGAAAGGCTTGCCGTCTCCGGGCCCAATGCGCACATCAGCGAAGATCTGCTTTGGTCGAAGGTGAACAGGGGTCGAGTTCGTTGGCTGATCGGGGATCTTCTTCTCGAGTTTCTATATGTTGTATTAGAACCTTCATATAGCGTGATGGGCCATGGCTGTCGTACCAGATTATCGTAGACGCACTTGTTGAGCTTCCACTCAGCAGGACGGCACTGCCACAACTGGTGATTTCGATTGTCGAGGCACTCCCAGTGCTTGCGGAACTCTGCCAGGCAGTGGGTGTTGATATCCTTGATACTGTTGATCATGTCAGTGGCTGACCCCGGCCTTGAAGCAAATTACGCTTCAGGAAGACCACCAGACTATACAGTCTGCTGAGCCTTAGATAACATACACGCTGGAGGCACATCGGGTAACTCGTCGGCCCTCTTTCAAGCACTCAAGCTCTCCTCGGCCAGGGTTCTCGTTCTTGCATTGCATATAATCGTCATTGTAGTCGCGGCATCGAGCACCGATGAAGAAGGAGGCCGAGAGGAGAGGAGCAGAACTGGCACCGACCTCCTTGACGGCGGGAATATCGGCGGGCAACGGAGTGGTGTCAATGAGCAGCTGCTGGGAGAATCTGATGGGTTGATTAGTTAGCCAATTATCAGCTGTTATAGAACTCAATTGCATCCGCTAGGAGCTCCAGGGCAGAGGCAAGAGAGTCAACTGTCGAGTGAACATACTGGGGCCTTCGGGTAGACATGATGCCGGTATTCTGCGAAGCTCGTCGTCAAACGTTGCGGTGATTCCAGAATCCGGAAGTGGTTATGTGAGGTCGTTCGGCTAGGATTTGGTAGCGTAAGGTAGGAATTGGTTGGCTGTGATTGGTGGTTCGGTGAAGCGAGGCTGGGCGCAAGGCTACAACGGGGCCCAAGGTGAGCGTAGCTCTGTTTTCGCGTTGCTCAGCTCCAATAATTTTAAGCCGCCAAATAAACACAGCAAACAATCAAACAATCGCATTTTCAGTCTTACAGCGCCGATAGCACTTGTCTTAGACGACTTCACAGTCGCAGAACGAGAACCAACCTCATATTGAGCTTCTAACCACTTCTTTCGCCCGGGTTCCGTCTCGGCAAGGAAACTCATCAATCAAAGCTTAGCTTGCCGACTGAAAACTCCCGATTCAGACGTCGCAACACCAGCACCCAATATGTCGCTCTTTGGACAGGCTAAGCCTTCGCTGTTTGGGCAGTCGCAGCCCGCTCAGACAACTGCGCCGACTCAGAGCACAGGGTTCGGTCTAGGCCAGCCTCAGCAACAGCAACAAGGTAACACACTCGGCGCATCGATCCAGCAACCACAGCCGCAACAGATGCCAGCTCTATCTCAATCGCAAGCTCAGCTGTCAAACTCGCTATGGCAGCCTGGAAAGGAAACACCGCGTATGTTGTCAAGAAAGGGCTGTTCCCCTCCATCGCAAGACTGACCCCTATATAGATCAGAAGCCGATTCTGGAGCAAATGAAGCTTGTTACTGAGAAATGGGACCCTGCGAACCCCAACTGCGTCTTCAAATACTATTTCTACAACAAGGTCGATGAGAGCCACGTCCCTTACTATAAGCCTCAACCTCACGAAGACCCTCGGGAATGGGAGGAAGCCCTACAGAACAAGCCAGCCCCAGGGTTCATGCCCGTTCTTTGTTCCGGCTACGCTGGCGTTGCCGACCGCCTTAAGACGCAACAGCGCGCCGTTTCCGACTTCAACACTCGTCTCCACCAGATCAACGGCAGCCTGGATGCCATTCTTCAGCGCCACGAGCTCGAGACTGAGGTTCGCGCGGTCGCAGCTCGCCGACGACAGACAACTATTAGTGAAAGATGCCTAGCACTTGCTGCGCGGATACAAGTGCTCCGCAACCGTGGCTACGCACTGAGTGGCGATGAGGATGATCTGAGCAGCCGTCTGCAGACTCTGGAGCGAGAAGTTCAAGACCCAGCTGTTGGAGCAAGAGAGGAAGAACTCTGGAGCCGACTTATTGTGTTGCGAGGCTATGCTGATCAGCTCAGCAAGGAGCTGGATAAGCCTACCGGTTCCGAGGGAGAGAGTATTGATCCAGAGCGGGAAGCCAAAGCAAAACGGGTAAGTGATGGATCGATCGCCGTACACACAAACCAACTAACCCTTTTCCAGGTGCTTGAGGATTATGAGAAGCAGATCCAGCATATCAAGAAAGAGCTAGAGGCTCTATCATCAGATTATGCAGAGTGGGAGAAGACCA
This sequence comes from Fusarium pseudoanthophilum, assembly GCA_013395995.1. Classification (NCBI taxonomy): domain Eukaryota; kingdom Fungi; phylum Ascomycota; class Sordariomycetes; order Hypocreales; family Nectriaceae; genus Fusarium; species Fusarium pseudoanthophilum. The sequence goes on along the minus strand of JAAOAR010000085.1, from coordinate 11,591 downwards.
GGAATCCGCACTCAAAATAGATGGAACTTAATCAGGGCACACGGTTTAGCGACAAAGGTGGTAAAGGCGGAGCAACTGCCTTTTGTTAGGATGTATATTGGTGACATAGAGTTGGAGTCAGGACTGGGTATTCATCCTAGGCGTCATAGGATACGAAACGTAACTCTTTGTAAAGTCTAAGAATAATATCGACACAGCAAGTGATACCTCTTTTTGGGTTTATGGACTGGGAACGGCCATGGTGCATTTTGATGTCGTGAGTGATGTTGTTGCGCGGCTTTTACCACGTTTTGGGATATGTATTGTACAGATTAATCATGACTTCCTACCCGTTCCATCTAAACCAGTTCTATTGTACATGGCGCGGCAATAGCACTATTGACCGCATTGCAGGCTCATGACACTATAAGACAACACGGACATATTCATAGTCGTAAGCGGTTTTATTGGTATTTAGAAGATCTTGCCGACGAGGTCGATAGCGAAGGGAGCTGAGGAGCGTTGTTAGCACCACTCATCTTAAACCAAGAAAAGTCACCAAGCATACAGAGGTAGAGGAGAACAGCAGTGGTAATGGCGCCCTGAACTGTAAAGGCAGCGTCGGCCTCAAGAGCGCGGATCTCCTCCTGAGACTGCTGAGGGGGGGCGACTGCAATAGATTAGTTTGGTAGTTCAATAATTCAATTGAGGTTCGACATACATCCTCCAAACATTTTGTATGTAATTTAATCGAAGAGGAAGTGTTTGGTCGAAGGACAACGCTCTTTGATGGCAAATTAGACTCTGGTATGATGCTATCTCGTTTCGCTGTCATGGGTCAAAGAATTTTGAACAAGCGCGGTTCAGATTCGAAAAAGCGCTGGCCAATCAGACGCTGCGATTGATGCAACGGGACTCGCGGCTCTTATCGATAAGCAGGCTACGATGTCATCACCAGATTGATCAGCCAGCTTGCCATCATTCTCAAATGTATCATCCATCTAGATAATTATATGTTAAATTGACTAAATAGCAGATATAACTGGTTATTCCAAATATAATTTACTGACCACAAAGTTCACAAAGTTCCATATTACAGTTCCGTTTGCTAGATATCGACAAATGCGCTCACTTATAGGTATCCATATGCAGCTAAGCATCAGATTTCCACTCCAGTCGACATGGGTGCCATAATGAACCTGACCAGCCAGCCGTATGCTGGGATTCAAAATTTCACAAAGTCTAGGCCATCAAGCCGTGGCTACCAATATCCAGGGTATCATCCCTATGATTCTATTCATGTAATCATAAGATAGCAGAAACGACTTTCGCGTACGCTTTTCTCCTTCTATATACCATTTCCCAAAACCTTTGATTCTTTTCAAACATTATGCTTCAAAGACTAGAGCAACACCGTCGTCACCAGCAGTGACGATCCTCTCTCCTGTCTCGCCTTGAACAAAGCCCAAGACGCCGCCACCTTCTCCATCACCACGGTGGCCCTTCCATTCCTTTTGCAGACCAGCCTCAGCAGCTGTTGCAGGAGCGTTAGGGTTCGTGGCACCAGCACCTCGGAGGTCCCAACGGCGTACGACACCGTCCATGCCGCAGCTGGTCAGTTGCCATGAGTTGGGGATGAACTCGAGCTTGACAATGGCATGTTCCTCATGGGCGCCAGAGATGTGTCGTCGGACGGCGAAGCGGCGGGTGGCATCGTAAACGACAATAGAGCCGTCCACAGAGCCGGCTGCGAGAAGGGTGGAAGGAGGTGTGTTAGGCGTTGTGACGAGAGCAAGCGACTCGATACTCTCGGATTGGGTATGCAGTGCTGCGAGAATTTGGCCGCCAGCTGTCGCCGTTGACTGGCCAGTAGTTTTGCCTCCAGCTCGGGCACGAGCCTGGGGCTGAGGTCCGGAAGATGCAAGTCGTGGAAGAGAGACAATCTTGATGGCGCCAGTGGCACCACCGACAGCAACGAAAGCGCCCTTGGGGTCAATTGCAAGCGAGTAAAGACCACCCTCAACCTCGAAACGCTGATCATCTGCAGTCAAAGCCACCGCAGTCATGCCGTTATCACCAACAAGGTTCTTGGCAGTAGCCTCACCCCAGACATCCCAGACGTACAAGCTTCCATCCTCGGAGATGGTGGCCAACAGAAGGCCATCAGGCGTCCAAGCACCGGCGGTACAGGCACCAGTATGTAGGAAGTAGGACTGAACGATCTGAAGAGAGTTGGCTTTATCTGTGGGATCGACTGTGTAGACCCAAACTGAACCATCGGAAGCGCCCAGGGCAATGGTGTTGGGATTGGTGGAAGATGGGCATGGCGCAATCCAGTTAATCTCAGGCACTTCCTGTGCTTCACCAAGGAAGTCCATCTTGACGGAACCATCGTTCGAGATGGTTGCCTTCCAAGCGCGCAACCTCCCGTCAAGTCCACCACTGACGAGGGCATCTCCTTGAGGCAGAGTCCATGCAAGTGTGTTGATCGAGTCTGTGTGGCCATCTAGGCTAAATAGAGAGGGAAGCTGGGTGCTCTTCAGGGCGTCTGCGGCGGGATCGCTCGAGAAACTAACAGGAAGCGGAGGTCGCGATTGAGCAGAGGCTGTGTTGAAGACCCATCCTGCACCGGGAGCATCGTCTTCCTGGCCAGCTGAACCGCCGACCGCGATGATGGAGGGGTACTTGGGATGCTGAGCGATTGTGAAGAGGGAGTCTTTGGGTTCGTCGAAGTAGCCGATGGAGTCGTTTTGGAGCAGAATCTCTTCATTATCGGAGTCCATAGCCAGATCCTCATCGTCGACAATCTCCTCGGCGGCATCCTCGGCGGCGAGCATATCCTCCTCGAGCTCTTCGTCGACAGGCTCTTTTTGATCGCGGGGGTTAGAAGACGACATGATGGCGGGGTAATTTTATGACGAGGGTACAACGAGTAATGTTCGATGAGAGAGAGAGAGAGATATTAAAAAAGGAGAAAGAGTTGAACGAAGAAGAAAAGATTATGCACTAGGTAACGCAGTTTATGGGCGCTCCCTTTCGTTTCCGAGTTGTTACTTGCTTGATAAGCAGGCAAATGTTTTTTTCAACTTTTTGGTGGTCGGCGAGACAAGGATTTTTTTCCCTGACTGCGGGGTGGTGGCGGTCATAGTAGTCCGCTTAGCTCCAAAACTTAATGGATGGACCCTGAGGTAGCTAGGTAGGTATGATGAACTAACATTAGATGTGTTCTGATAAACGAATGAATACTAGCACTATCTCATTGAGGTATTACAGTCGTTAGGAGAAGAATAAGTGAGCCTAGGTAGATTAAACGTATAAGAGCATTGAAAGTGCCTATTATAATGGGATTGTGGCTAAGAAATGCTCACTTACATCCATCCTTCAATGATAAATCCTTTTCATCGATCCGTCGTGGTTGCAACAAGTACAAGTTTTTGTGCTGTTGGAACTTCATGGACGAGGTACAACGTTTGCATCCAGTTGTGAATAGATGTCCTTCATGATTTTATGGTTGAAAATAGACATTTGTAGCTCCTTTCATAAAGGCTGCCAGACTGCTTGAAAAGGTCTCTATACTAGTTAGCTTGATGGTGACATGATTAAGCGCCCAACAATCAGCGGTATCCCATATACGCCAGCAACGCCTGAGTAGCAGCAGCATTCAACCATCCAGAACCTCAACCCAGTTCTTTTCTGACTGCTTCCGCCTCCATCTATCCTTCGCGGCTTGGCGCATAGCCTTCTCCTCTTCTCCAACCTCATCGGCCTGTGTTGCCATTTCCCGAATCTGATGCTTGAGACCCAATGAAAGCATCTTATACCATCCACCATGAAACTTGCAACGCTTGCGCTCACACATACCACGAACTTCGTCACCTTCTCCTAGAGGATCGCTCATTCGAGACGCTTTGAAAATAGCCTCGCCTTCTGGCGACTTTGCAAACGCCTCAAAAGCGTCCCGGGCACCAATACTGTCGAGACGTTCATCGTATCCACAGATATCTTCTTTGAAGCGACCGGCTGTAATTGCAGCTTGCCGTCTCTCGTGTGCGAACTCCAAGAGAGTGAGCATTTTGTGACAGAGAACTGTCTCCTCGGCCAAGTGGAAGCGTGCTGCGGCTGCACTTTCGAGATACTCTTTCTCCTCCGCAGAGAGGTGCGTCTGATCGGGATTTTCTGTGATACCTGTGAGCCTATTTGCGTGATAGGTAGGATACGACAGCGACATACCTTTCTCAGTTCCGTTTGGACCATTTGAATTTGACTCTTCGCCTGCAAATGGTGCCTTGACCAGCCTCCAAAGCCCCTCTTCGTCGGTTCCTGAAAGACCACCCTGAAGGAGCGCCATGAATTCTTCCTGGGTAAGCTGGTCGTTAACTCCTCCTTTTCCCTTTGCCTTGGGCAACTTGGCTACCATGCGCTCCCACCATGTTTGTGCATGCTCGTTGGAGCAGAACACGCTCTTCTCCTCCTGGGCTATTCGGGCTGCCTTTCTACATCCGCCCAAGGCGCATGTTTTCTTGTATAAAGTTGTGAGGCTTTCGTTTGTGCAGAGTGGACAGATGAACTTTTCGATCAGATTTTCGCCAACCTCTTTGTTCATGTTGATACATTCTCCATGGAACCAATCTTCGCAATTTTCACAACATATCATCCACCGGTGGTCGTCTGCCCCACGGCATAGGCAATATGGTCCATGGTCAGATTCCTCGAGTTCGGATCCTGCCGATTCATGGGCATCTCCCGCGGAACCTGACCGCGCGGGCAGTTTGGCTCTTTTCGCCGCCCTTGGCCCTCCTGTTTTCTTTGATCGCTTAGGCGTCTTCTTAATTGTCGAAGCAGTGCCTTTCTTCTTTGAAGCTGTGTGAGAGGCCATGTTGTAAAGTTCTGTAGATGTAGAAGGAGGATGTGAAGGTGAGTTGGAGGAGGCGGGGTGGGCATCTGACGGAGGTTGAGGGGTACTCTCGGCAACTGTTTCGCTCTTTGTGTCATTTTCAAAGGGTTCAGAGCGAGAGTCTTCGCTTTGTCCTATTGTTGGTGTGTTTTGTTCCATTGTGGAGTGTTGACAGTGGCAGATATTACCCCTTATATACAATTAATGTGGTCACTTGACACAATACGATTTATATAATAGACCGAGAGACAGGCAATTCCAGGGAAATATAAGCACCGCCAGTTTATTAAGCTAATCGAAAAAAGAAAAAAGGAAATTGAAACTTCGGTGTAAGTGACAAGCTGTTGCAGATGGCACAAGTGATGGTGGATTAGGTAGTCTCAATGACTAAGGCGGAACCAACAAACCCGGTAAAAGCCCGGACCGTGTAGTTTTTTTTGGAGCTTACCTGAGGTTGTGACAATCGAAAGATGTAAGTTTACGTAGTAGATTCTTTAGCTTTTGCATGAGCTTATCGACTCTCCCCTTGAGTCATTTCATCATGTCGAATTCGATCACAACGTCAAGAGCACTGAGGGGTGTGTTCTCATCTCTCTCGACAAGACAATGCCAACGATGCTTGTCCAGCAGCGCTCTCCAGCCCAAGCAGCTCCGGCCAACCCTCCCACGAGCGCCAATCCAGTCGAGACAGCCCATTGCCCAGCGCCGAACGAAATACAAGACAATCGAGCAGGCCAAGAGTCGATATAGTAACGGGGTATGAATAAAAAAGAACTGGGGGGAAATGCGATTGCGATTGAAGAAATAATGAGCTGACAAATGCACAACAGCCCTTTTCTTGGAAGGCCGGAATTCTGTTTGTCGGTACCTGCGGCCTGCTAGTATGGTACTTCGAGTTTGAAAAGGCGCGCATGCAGCGTAAGAGAATAGCTGAGGCGGCCAAGGGCGTGGGCCGACCAAAAGTTGGAGGAACCTTTGAGTTGATCGATCAGGATGGAAAGCCATTTACCAGCGAGATGATGAAGGGCAAACACTCTTTGGTATGTCATGGAAACGAGCTTCGCAGCTTCAAAATGATGATGTTTATGGCTAACCCTTATTAGGTGTACTTTGGCTTCACTCGTTGCCCGGATATCTGCCCCGAAGAACTCGACAAGATGGCTACCATGTTGGATATCGTCGAAGAAAAGGCACCGGGTGCACTTCTTCCCATCTTCATCACCTGCGATCCGGCCCGTGATACCCCAAAGGCTCTTAAGGATTACCTGGGCGAATTCCATGAGAAATTCATTGGTTTGACCGGCACATATGATCAGATCAAGGCGCTCTGCAAGAAGTACCGCGTTTACTTCAGCACACCTCAGAACGTCAAGCCAGGGCAGGACTATTTAGTGGACCACAGCATCTACTTTTACTTGATGGACCCGGATGGCGATTTCGTTGAGGCATTGGGCAGACAACACTCGCCGCAGCAGGCCGCAGCGCTCATCTTGGACCATATGAAGGACTGGGATAAGAAATAGAGCATTCGCTATTTGGCTCTAAGGAGAAAGAACATCCATGGTTGGGTTGTAAGATGAGCAGATATTGCGGGTGATGTAAAAGTACTGTAACAACAGAATCATGAACTCATAGAAGGATACTGTGACATTAGGAACCACTCAATCAACTGTACATTTCCATGAACTGCATTAAAAGAAAACCCCCGCGAATCATTCTTTTTTGTGTCGTAGTCTGCTAGTATTGAATTTACATATTGGGCACTATGTTATGGCGATCCTCGGCTCGCAGCAATTGTGGGTGGATATTACCGACAAGTCCTCTTATCAGCCATGACTCTAACAAGTTGACACTTATAGAGTTACTACTAATAGTTAATTCTTGAGCATTACACGTTGTCGCTGCACCTTTTCTTCGCCTGCCATCTCACTGAGACCTCTAACCTTGAAGGTTTGGCGTATACTTTCTCCTATACTTGATCCTTCGCATTTCGGTAAATATGCAACGCTTCGGTGTCTTCGGCCAATGCCGATTCGCCGCACGTCGATTGACGCAGCTACGGTCTGTCGCACCGACGACAGCGGCTGTCTTGAGAATCTCAGCTATATCACAAAGGCCATTCACTACCTCTTATGCTTGTCTGTCCAAGCCAAAGGGCTCACTAGGGGTCAACCCAAATCAATATGAGGAGCCCACCGACCTGGCACGAAAGCTGTTTTCCGAGTTTGCCTTTGCATTTGAGTGAGTCGGCTTCGAACTGTGTCTTGTGTACTTCCTATTCAATTTAGGACATATGTTCGTGAATGCAAGAAGTGTACCAGGAGCTGACAAACGACAGTATTGACGGGGTCCTATACCAAGGCCGCAACAGAGTGGATGGAGCTGAGAAAGTCATCAAGATGCTCAGAAGCAATGGCATCCGATATGTCTTTTTGACAAACGGCGGTTGCGTCCCTGAAGACAAAAAAGCAGAGACTCTTCAAGAAAGACTCCAGATCGCCAGGAACGACGATGTGGTAAAAGGCAGGATGATTCTATCCCACACGCCGATGAGTGGTTGGAGTGACGATGTCAAGAACAATGGCACTGTCTTAATTACAGGCTCTCATCCTGAAAAAGCTCGTCAGATTGCTTTCGGGTGAGCATCATTCCTATGAGAAACTGTTATCTGGTAAGCTAATTGCTATAGGTACGGGTTCAAGCGTGTTGTCACCCCGGCGGATATCCTCGCCGAGTGCAAGGACGTGTTCCCCTTTGAGCATATTGAGGGCGAGATCAATGGCAGGCCGACACCATTGCCAGATGGCAAGCGAATTCCTTTGCTGAAGGACCCTTACACAACTAATGTCCCTGCAAATGCTCTTAAAATTGACCACATTTTCATCTGGAACGATCCAAGGGACTGGTCCGTTGATATTCAGATCATCCACGACCTTTTAATATCTCATCAAGGCTACATTGGCACTGTTTCGAACCGAAATGGAAATGAGTCTCTGCCCAACAATGGTTGGCAGCAAGATGGCCAACCTGGACTATGGATCTCCAACCTTGACATGCTATGGAAAACAAACTATCCTGTGAACCGGTTTGGCACGGGGGCATTCATGGAAGCACTCAAGGGAGTTTGGTCAACGACTACCAACGGAAAAGAACTGCAGTTCAGCGCACTCGGCAAACCATCCAACCATACGTACAAATACGCTCATGACAGGCTGCTACAGTACTACCATGATATGGCTTGCAATCGCGGTCAAAGCCCTGGGCATGATACATCCAAATGCCATCCTCTTCGACGCGTTTACATGATTGGCGACAACCCAGAAAGTGACATCCGGGGTGCTAGCGAATTTGAAGCGGAGGATGGTACCGAGTGGGTGCCCATTCTTGTACGAACTGGCGTCTGGCGACAGACATCGACCGAAAAGGAGCCTCGATACAAACCAGCCGTCATTGTGGACGATGTCGTAGATGCTGTGGTTTGGGCGCTTAACAACGAAGGCATCAAGGCCACCAGGGAATGGGTACTTTCTGCTCTTTCGCACACGAAGGGTTGCGTCAAGCTGCCGCCTCTGGAGATTGGAGATCAAGTTAGCCTCGAAGATGGAGTCAAGTACCCAAGTGAGTTGGAGGCAGCCGAGGCAAGACTATAGAAGTTGTGCAATCTCAGATGGATTTTGAACAGTGGGCGTAGGACATGAAGCATTAGAATTTAGGATAATAAATCTCCAAATCTATCCGGTGGTCGCCTATTTCGAAATCTTAAAGGCTGACTTTCCAGGAAAGGGTATCTTTTTCCGCACCTTGTACCAAGGCTGAAAGGGAGTTGATTATACCTTGCGTAAAACAGGGGTCACGCATGCAAGAGGTATCCCAAAAGTCCGTTCGTTGCAGATACTGTTGGCGCTGACGAGCTGCATCACAACCAACAACACCAACATGGTGTCTGACCACTCGAATGGGTATGCCGATTGAGCTGTTAGAAGGCCGATTGATCTAGACGACAGGAGTGGTAAGTGATTGAGAAGACAAGTCCAATTTCTTCCATCTCCTCAAAGCCTTCAGTGATTGCTCATCTACCACACAGGCTCGCCAATATGGTGATAGTCCATGTTCTTGATCTGGACCAAGACACATACATGGGTGTCACATCGTGGTCTCAGCTGCAGGCGATACAGTTCGCTCGTAACCCCCCTGATCAAGGACGTCCCAGCCTCCGCGAAGGAAGGAAGACATAAATAGTGTCAAAAGGTCTTTCGCGTAGGACTTCCCTCACGAATCGCTTTCCTCCTCAAGCTTGTCCTTTGTGAGCCCTCAACTCGACAGCTTTATGTCTCAGTCCCTTGTGTATAACAAATCTCTGACCCTAGTCTTCACTCTGGAAATGAGTCCAGCGAACAGCCTTGCTGAGGCTCACAGCAGCCTGTACAACGCGCTCGGAATCCCAACGACCGGAGACATCGACTGCTTTGCCGGGAGGGAGACCCAAAGCCAGTGCCTCCACACACTTCCAAAACGGCGACGAGCATTGATTAAGCCAATTGTGCAAGCCCTGACTGTTCGAGAATCCAACGATGATGACCAGAAGGATACCATTGATCTTTCTCTCCGGGACTTGGCCAAGAAACTCGTCTGCCACAGACCAGAAAAGATGCACACGGAAACACTCGTGTTCGACGGAGACAAGTTTCCGAATCCCGTGGACTATGCCCATGCCTTATTGACTAGGAGGTTCTACAAATGGCTCAAGACGGAGAGCAAAGAAAATCAAAGGCTGGTACGGTCTTCTCAGAAATCATCGACTTCCCTTCAAGAACGTGGAGCAACGCGCATGAGCAAACGAAATTCAGATCAAAGTCAATGTTTTATCATTTACGACACAGACAACGGCGAGTATCCGGGTGACTATCGAAGCGATGATGTGATTGAATCAATCGAAGAAGACATCGATTTAAGTCACAAGGGAGCCAGATCAGAACAAGATTCTGAAGATGAGGGGATAGACGAATGTACCCGTCAGACATCTACACAGCGGGAACTTCGACGTCCTGGACTTACTAGGCAGAGCCCAATGGGTGACAGGGAAATCCCCAGGACGCCTCCAAGAAACCACGGTTCGAGATATCGCAATAATTATTCCAGATCGCCAGACCCGCTATCATACCCAACACCCACAAACGATGCATGTCTTACTTCACCAGGGTCTGTCACCACGCCTGATCCTAGCGAGATCTTCACACCATATTCGACAGCCTCGACACCATATTCTTCTTTCAACACCGAGGGGTGCGAAACTTCACGATCTTTTTTTCGCCAGAGCTGCTACAATGAAAGACACATGGAGAGCCCAACGCGCAGAAAGATGCAGGCAGATATTGACCTTCTTTCAAGCGATATGATGAGGAAAATGAGACTCAGCGTAGACGACTTGGGTGACCAGAGTGAGGAAGCTGAATCAGAAGCGGAGTCCTTGCGATCTCGTCGCTCCATGACCTTCGATGACACGGAGAAATCGCCAGTCCATAATATCATGAAACTCTTGACAACGTCAGTTTCCAAAGACCAGTTGGGATCTGGGTGTATATATTGCTTCGCCGAAAGGTCAAGGCCTGGATTCCTCAAAATCGGATACGTAAGAAGCACCGAGTTCAGCAAGTCTGATGCGATTGAAAGGAGGATGAAGCAATGGAAGCGTGACTGCAAACATGACTTGGTCCTAAAATTCCATGCCTTCATGCCACATGCTGTTATGAGGATGGAGGCACTGATCCATCAAACGCTACACAAAAGGAAAAGGAACGCCTCTTGTCCGAACACAGCCTGCCAAAAGACGCACAAGGAATGGTTCAGGATAGAGGAAGAAGAGGCATACCGAGTTATCGATATCTGGCAACAGTTCAGCGAGTTGAATCCCTATGGTGACAAGGGCGAGTTAGAAGAGCACTGGGCACGATACAAACTGACACAGCTAGACGATGAGTGTCTCTGGAATGCCAAAATCTGGTTAGCCACAGAGTGGGCTAAATTGATCACAGAGGCTGTCGAAGCCTTAATGCAAGAGAAGCAGAGAGCCGTGGAGAAATATCTTGCAGAGATGAGACAACGCCTGGCTATGTTAAGGAAGGCTCAAGAACGAATTTTGATTTAGAAGCATGGTCTGGGCATATTCGAGTTGTAAGTTTACCAAATTGGACGCTTGTTGATGGAAGTGTTCAAGATCTGGCCATAGCTACTATGCTTTGTATTAGGAAGTGTTGTTTCATTAGTTAACACGTTGATTAGTCAATATGTAAGAGATCAAGAATCGAAATACTTGTGAGTCGTCTTGTTCTACACGGGTATACCGGAGGCTATGTGAGCAAGTATTACACCGTATACGGAGCACGAGTGTGTAACTTGTCAGAATGAGGCTGTCTCGTCCCACCTCGTTGAAGATAGAATGATGAAGTCGGAGCGTGGGGGACACTTTGATGGATGAGGTGTGTTACCTGAACTCATAGAACTAGAAAACTTCTGATGTTGAATCAGGGTGTCGAGATAAACTAGTCTAAAGGCCTGCTAAGATATAGTAAACTTATACAAGTCTTGTTGTTACCTAGAAAGGAGTTCTCAATTTTCTTGCCTCTACTTGCCTGACCTTAGGGAGCAAGAAAACGCAAGACCTAACATGATAAAATAAACTCCGCAAAAGGTATCCTAAACTTATCCTAAATTTATACTA